>JAOEHY010005141.1:0-13746 GCA_025447955.1 Psilopsiagon aurifrons
GAAGGCTGCTATGAGATCTCCACGCAGCCTTCTCTTCTCCAGGCTGAACAGCCCCAACTTTCTCAGCCTATCTTCATGAGGGAGGTGCTCCAGTCCCTGATCATCCTCGTGGCCCTCCTCTGGACTTGTTCCAACAGCTCCATATCCTTCTTATGTTGAAGACACCATTGCTGCACACATTGCTCCAAGTGGGGTCTCAGGAGAGCAGAGTAGAGGGGCAGGATCACCTCAGGAGAAGGACCTTTGCTTACACCTTGTTGGGAATCCTACAACAAAAAAAAATATTTATTTATTTTTTTTTTAAACTCAGGCATTCCAAGATGCATCACTTTCGATTAAACTTTCATTGAGAAATGTTTCTAATCTGTGGGAAGGAATTTCTGATCGAAGCTAATGAGAGACTCAGTCTCCTCAGGTTAGCCGGTATCATGGTTATCCACATAGATGAATGTTAATCATCTGCATACTTCTCAGTGGAGGGAGAAGACTCACTTTGCTACATCTTTTCTGATTTCTCAGAATACTGCTATTTCTTCCAGGATTTATCTGTTTTGTGATTTCTGTTAACTCTTAACAAGCTGGAAAAGAGTGCAAGTTAGTCTCAGGATAAAATACAGAGCTTTTCTTGATATACTGAATAATTTCTGTTTTGAGGGGGATAAAGTAACAGTATTCATACTTACACAGAACTGGGCATATAATTATCAGAGTAACACTGTCAGCATATATTCTGTTGAGTTTATTAGCTTTTTTTTTTTGCTCATTCTTCTTTCTAACCCTATTCTATTCTTAGAAAGGTTAACTTTCTAGGAGATCAAAATCACAGCAATTTCCTACTTAAAGAAGGGCTACCTCTGAGCTTACACTAGGCTGCTCAGAGATTTATCCAGTTTGGTCTCAAAAACCTGTAAAAATGGAGACTGCAAATCTGGGCAGCCTCTTCCACTGCCTGAGGGGTCTCATCAAAAATAGTTTTTCCTTGCATCTACTCTGTCTCTCTTGTTTCAACATATGTATTCTCTTGTTGTCCTGTCATTCAGTCTGTGAAGAGGTTGGCTCCATCATCTTGCTAACCTCCCCAGAGGTACCCAGAATGGGGCAGATGTTAAGTGCTTCCAAAGCCACCCTTTCTCCACACTGAACTTGCCCAAATCCCTCAGCCTCTCCTCACAGGACAAGTGCTTCAGCCCCAAATCGGGTGACCTCCACTTCAGTTTCTTGGTGCTCTGCAGGGCCAAAACCTGGATGTGAGTTTCTGGATATGGTCTAACAAGCCCAGAGTAGAGGGATATAATAATTTCCCTTGATCTTCTATTAGGACAGTCTTAGACACTGTTGGGACCTCTTTGCTGGCAGCACACATGCCCAACTCATAGAATCATAGTGTAGTTAGGGTTGGAAAGGACCTTAAGGTCATCCAGTTCCAACCCCCCTGCCATGGGCAAGGACACCTCACACTAAACCATGGCACCCAAGGGTCTGTTCAGTTTGGCCTTGAGCACCGCCAGTGATGGAGCATTCACAGCTTCCCTGGGCAACCCATTCCAGTCCCTCACCACCCTTACAGTAAAGAACTTCTTCCTTATATCCAATCTAAACTTCTCCTGCTGAAGTTTTAACCTGTTACCATGCTCATCTTGCTGTCTCCTAATGCCCTTTTCTTACAATGGCAAGATTGATTTTTGGAAGATTTTTGACATAAAAATGCTTTGCTCAGGAGGCAAGATTAAAGTTTTTTGGATTTTGTGTATGTGTGTGTTTGAGTTGTTTTGAAAATACATTTAATCAAAATATAATCAACTTGCTAGATGAAAGAGCCTGCATTTATTCAAACTTCTTTGGAAAAAAAAAAAAAACAGCCTACATTAAAGAGAAGTTCAAACCAATTGCAATTATATTTCACTTTGATAGTGTTTGCACAAATGCAATTGTAAAAGGTGAATCTTGATGAATGAAAAGTTATATCTCATAGATATACCGTGGTGTATGAAACCTATAATGAGAAATTTTTTACTCCACCAAACTCCTGTGTAGCTAAAATGCATAGCAAATACAGTTCAGAACATAGAAAGCTATTAAACTGTTTAAATTACTTTATTCTTAATTTGAACTATATTTTTCAATTTTGGCTGTGGATATAATATTTTGTCTGAAAAGCCATGAGAATATAATCATATACTATACATCCCTCTCATCTTATCCAAAGCTTTGTTTAGGAGCAGCAGCATGACAACATCTGGTTGAGGATAATGTGTTCCATATGATATATAAAGATAAAATAAGACTCCGTATTTATCCAACACCATAGAACTGTTTAGGTGGAAAAGACCTTTAAGGTCATAGAATCCAGGCATTAACTAGCACTGCCAAGTCCACTGCTAAACCATGTCCTTCAGCACCACATCCACACATTTTTGTAATCCCTTCAGGGATGGTGACTCCACCACTTCCCTGGGCAGTTTGTTCCAGTGCTTGACAACCCTTTTGGTGAGTAATTTTTCCTAACATCCAATCTAAACCTCATTTGGTGTAACTTGAGGGTGTTTCCTCTTGTCCCATCATTTGTTAGTTGGGAGAAGAGACTGACACCCACCTTGGTACAACTTCCTGTCAGGTAGTTGTAGAGCATCCTTTTCTACAGGCTGAACAACCCTTGTTCCTTCAGCCACTCCTCATAAGACCAGAGCTGAACAGGATTCGAGGTGCATCCTCACCAGTGCCCCAGTACAGGGGGATGGTCACTGCCTGGGACCAGCTGGACACGCTATCTCTGATACGGGCCAGGATGCTGCTGGCGTTCTCAGCTGCCTGGGCACAAAGCTGGCTCATGTTCAGGTGCCATCCATCAGCACCTCCTCATCCCTTTATGCCAAGCAGCTTTCCAGCCACTCTTTCTCAAGCCTGTAGCATTCCACAGGGTTGTTGTGGCCGAAGTGCAGGACCTGGCACTTTGCCTTGTTGAACCTCATACAATTGGCCACATCCCATTAATCCAGCCTGTCCTGGTTACTAGTGCTCCCAAAGGGCTTCTTTCTATACCTGTGTGGGCTTGGCTGCTGTTTCTCCTGCCCTGACCCAGGTCTCCTCAGCTGCTGTCATGCAAGCTGCAGGGTCCTGGCAGCTCTTGTGAGCTCTCTCTGAGGTTCCCCTGGTTCATGCCAGCACCAGAGCTGCACACCTCAGTGGCTGAGTGGCAGTTTGATGATCACAAAGACAGTGGGAAATTTTATGGGTTTTGTTCATGGGTTTTTTCTTTTTTTTCCAAAAACTTGCAAGAATAATTTCAAGACTCTGCAACATCAAAATGTTTTGCAGAGATATTTCAGTTTTCTAAAATGTGCTTTAAAAAGCAAATAACCCCCAACTTTTCAGTGGCATTTTTCATTTGGCAGTTTCTAGATAGAACTTTTCCATTACTTTATGCAAAGATGAGTTTTGACATTTCCAAAATAAAATGTATTTTGATTTTTTAATTCAAGCAGGCTTTTCATTATTTTCTTGAGAGAAAACTGACTGTCAAGATTCAAACTGAGTTTTAAGACTTAGGTCTGGATTCAGGTGCCTGGTATTTACATGTTGATTAAGGCTATTGGCATACCAGCTCTTACTATAGCTGAGCTCTGTAGCTCTCACCAATGCAGATGATGGTTGTTCAGTTCGCCTCAAGTATAAACTTGCATTTAATCACCTGACTAATTTTCCAGACTTCACTCACTGAATAAAGGTGAGATTCAGGTGCCTAAACATAGATATTGACTACAGTTTGAAATGCTTTAGGATGTTGAAAAAGTGAAATAGGCACAGGCCTGGTAGGCATGACACAGGACACAGGAGATCTTCTGTTGTGGGGTCTGGAGGCCAACCAAGATACTCCACAGTGCCCCAGATCACACTAAGCAAGTATATTTAGGCAACTAAATATCACAGTACATCTCTATCCACTGTAATGAGAGATTAGATATGTTAGCTCACATGTAGATTTCTGGCTGAGTCTGAATTCCTTATTAAGTGTTTTAATTGTATTAAGCTAAACCATAAGTAAAAATGTTTTTTCAGCGTAAGCTGAAAAAATAATGATCAGGTTTTCACTTTGGTCTAGACAAAATGGAGCAGACTTCATATCGGACTTGGGGAAAAAATAGAAATCACATAAAGGAAAGAAATATGAGAATATAATATCCTGACAAAACATTCAGAATATTATCTATGTAGTAAAAAATTGATCAGGGCTAAAGTTTCATTAATTATAAGACAAATTCTGAATAAAACCTATGCTAGTAAATTAAATAATTGGGAAATAATAAATTTGTTTATTAATGAAAGAATTGGTTTATTAATTCATATATTTTATCACCTTTCTGACTTATGTGTTAATTGGGCCTTCTGAAAATCGAACAGTTTGTCAACTGCCTAGAAATCCAAATAACTCAGATCATAGATAGCCTTGAAAATGTGGCATTAAATCCGCACTTATGCTCTTGCTTGTTTTTAAAACTAGAATTTAATAACGTTTCAACTCAAGAAAATCAAGGAGGTGTTGGTGTGTACCTCTAGCTCCTGCTATAGATCTGAAAAGCCTAATTTTAGGCTCTTAGAGTAGCATTTCAGTTACTATCTAAATGCATTTGAATTTGGGATTTGCCTTCTAAATGTAAAGACAATTTTTTTTTTCCATTTCAAAAGCTTTTTCTTGTACTACACTGCAATGCATTTAAGACTTTACTAAGTACTGATAACTGAGAAAAAGTGACCAAGAATATTTTCTTCGCACAACCAGTTTCTGTGAGTTACTAGGGCTGCTGGAAATCTGTGCACAGAATTGTACTAATTTTGACTTGTTTATATAAAGAGTCTGAATAAATAGTGCTGTGTAGTATATCATAGAATCGTAGAATAGTCAGGGTTGGGAGGGACCTTAAAGATCATCTAGTTCCAGCCCCATTGCTGCTCCTGTCATGAGCACGGACATCTCACACTACACCACGTCACCCAAGGCTCTGTCCAGCCTGGCCTTGAACACTGTAAGGGTGTCATGGTTTAAGCCTCTCACGCAGTTCGCTCACTCACTCCCCGCTCTTTCTTCCCCCAACTCCCAGAGGGATGGGGAGGAGAATCGAAAGAATGTAACTCCCATGGGTTGAGATAAGAACAGCCCAGGAACTAAGGTATAACACAAACCACTGCGGCTACCACCAATAATAGTAATGATAAGGGAAATAACAAGGGGAGAGAATACAGCCTCACACCACCCGATACCAAGCCCGACCCAGCAGTGCTCCCCCCTTTCCTGGTAGCTGCCCTCAGTTATTTACATCCTGGGCATGACGTGCTGTGGTATGGAATACCTCTTTGGTCAGTTTGGGTCAGGTGTCCTGTCTCTGCTTCCTCCCGGCTTCCCCTCCTCCCTGGCAGAGCATGAGACTCAGAAAGTCCTTGGTCAGACCAAAACATTACTGAGCAGTAACTGAAAACATCGGTGTTATCAGTGCTGTTTCAATGCTGAAAGTCAAAACCACTGCACTGCACCAGCTACTAAGAAGGAGAAAAATGACTGCTAATGCTGAACCCAGGACACATGTGTGGAACTGCAGGTTCTCGTAGAACAAACCAATATACATTCAAGGTCACAGTGCAACTCTTGTGCCCAGTGTGAGGATAAAGAAGGTAAGAAGACACTGATAAAACAGCTCTCCTGGGTGGCTGTGGGAGCTGTACATGACCCACTGCTACAGAGACAAGTGCACACTTGGAAACAGGTAGCTAGCTGGTTCCACCTCCATAGCCTCTGCTGTCTGCACTGGAAGAAGATAATGGCCAGTAGATTGGAAGAGCAATCCTATTCTCTCTAGGAAGATTTCTCTGTGCTTTACTACTATGCTTATTTTCCAACTCATCAGTTAAATACTTTTATATATATATATATGTACACCCTGGCACATTTTTTGACCTTTTGATCATAGAAAATGACATTCCATTTGCCCAAAGCTATTGTATACATTCAACATTATCTTAGCCAGCTAGTCCTCACCATTCATTGTCAATACCTCCATTTGTATTCATTTGAAACTCACATAACAAAGAATGTTTAACTACATTGTCTTCTAATATTAATTTACTAACATTAAGTAACAAAAGGCAATCGGTTCTATTTCAGACTGTACTAAATATCCTGTGTGAAAAGGGTGATCTCCTGTTTTTCTGAGGAACAGAGCCTCATTCTTATTGCAACACAGGTTGTGCACTTCTCTGAGGCTATTGTAGCAGTGTTTCACAGACAAGGCATAAAATACAAATCTCAGCAGTTCTCAAGAAACAGCATCAAAGATGTCAAACAGGACTACTCCAAAGGTAAAACTCACTCTAGTTCTAAAGACAAAACAGTTTTTATGGAATTGTTGAATATTTTGGCATTTTAGGAAAGACTTAGAAGGACAGGGTACTACATTTATTATCTTACAGAAGAACCAGACAAGAGATGAGTTAACAATTCCATTGTGGTGCAACACAACAAGGCAAACATTAACAGAAAAAGTTATTTGCTTTTGTGCACTGGGTTTTGAAAGCACTTGTATAGTGTTGTTGAAAGCTATTTTTGTTGAAAGGTATCTGGATAATGCAAAACTGTATTTGATAGGTTCAATTTTGAACCTACATTATAGCTTAAGAAAATCACGTCAAGATGGTCTGATCATGTCAGTTAACTGCATTTATTAGTTACAACTGCTGAATGTAATCTTTCCACAGAGAAGAGCTTCAATTCCTTTTCAAGAATGAACCTCACAGACACAGTCTTTCTTCCAAGTCCAGACAGCAAATTGTCAGACGTGATGCAAGTCTTGGATGTAACTAGCCAGTGTTATGACTTGAATGTCACTTTCTAATAATTATACTCTCACCACATTCTCCCAGTATCAATGACTAAGCTCTTACCCATTTACACAGGGTAGAAGGGCTACTTTCCATCATTTGAAGCCACAGAGCTCTCATGACAACTCCACTGGCCTCCAGATCTGGAATGGGGCAGAGTATGATACTGGCATTATAAGCTTTCCTACCCATAGGTCTGCAAGCTGGGATTGATTCAGAGTCAGAGTTCATATTACTCTTTCAAACAGCGATCAATTTAGATTTCTTTCTGGCTTCTTTCTGTATCTAAAAAGGTTTTACTTTTGTCCTGTTCTGAGGATGAGTACGTGTTCCAGCACATACACAGATGGCAGACTTGTTTGTTTTAGGAAAGTTACCGTTGCTACAGATAAAGTCTAAATGTACATTAACTAAAAAGCAGAAGGCTCCCATTCAACTATGCACCTAAAAGATACCATGCTGTCCTGGTTTCAGTTGTAAAGTTATTTTTCTCCTTTCTAGTGGCTGATACAGTGCCATGTTTGAGAACAATGCTGATAACACACCGATGCTTTAGTTGGCACTAAGTAACACTTACCCTGATCAAGGACTTTTCAGCCTCATGTTCTGCCAGTGAGGAGGGGCACAGGAAGCCAGGAGGAAGCAGAGATGGGACACCTGACCCAAATTAGCCAAAGGGGTGTTCCATACCACAGCACATCATGCCCAGTATATAAACTGGGGAGACTCACCTGGAAGGGCAGATCACTGCTCAGGTCAGGCTGGGTATTGGTCAGAGGGTGGTGAGCAATTGTACAGTGCATCACTTGTGCTTATTGTATTTTTTCCTTTCCCCTTTCAGTTTTATAATCTCTCCCCTTGTTATTTCCCAGTAGTAGTAGTAGTATATTATACTTTAGTTATTGGACTGTTCTTATCTCAACCCGTGGGGTTTACATTCTTTTGATTCTCCTCCTCATCCCACCCAGACAGGGAAGGGGAAAGAAGGGAGTGTGAGCGAATGGCTGTGTGGTTCTGGCTGGGCTTAAACCAAGACACATGCATGCACAAACTGCTTCACCAATGAGTTCAAAACAAAGACTGTCAGAGCTTCTAATGCAGCAAGTCCCCTCTCTTGTCATATGTCCACGAGTATATTCTTCCCTCAAGAAGAATCCAAACTACAAGAAGAAACTGCACATTTTGATTCATGATTGCCCTGAAGAAGGATACTATCATATGCTGAGATGACTAAAAGTCATGAAGTTTTGATAAATATTTATGTATCATTGTCTTGATTTCATACAATTAAGAACATGTCAATGTAATGCTATAATGCATAATGACAGTTAGGTTAATGCTATACAACTGTTTTTGCTTGAAAGGCTTTCAGATGCTCAGATTTACAGCTTATAACTGAAGTTTCCCTTCCCAAAACGCTTTTTATCCCTGCAGGGGGATGTTTTGCCTCTATGTGTCACCCTTCTTCATCTTTGCTTTTACACAGCTCTCCCACTTTGCAAAACAAATGCAAATATGCAAATAAAAATTAAGGCACACAATAAGAAATAAAAATCTTAACATTCAGCTAATGAAAGCTCAAAAACAGTTTCTTAAGCTGGGTAAATAGAGGCATACAAGCTGAAGAATTCCCTCAAGTCACATAAGCAGGCAATAACAGAAATAAAAGTAATGCCTATAAATAATGACTACTGTGATTCTTATCTTTAACTATGAAGATGGATGACCTTTATATTAGTGCAGATATCAAAGAGACTAACAACTGCAAGAAGAATTACTCTGTGATAAAGCAGTAGTGATGTCAAAGTAATGATATTACAACAGTGTATCAACAGAAGAACAGCCGCACCAGAATCTGTCTCATCCCCCATCCTACCTTCTGTTACCACCAATAAGGATGCTTTGGAGGGATTATATGTCATATACTGGCATTTCCCCAGAATAGTCTTTCATCTCCTGGCAATCTTTACTTTGGGGACTTTCTGAACCATAGCAGTAAATTCGTATTTAATATTTTTCTCTCAGAAAATTGTCTAATAGTTTGTTGAATCATAAAATGAATTTTTTGCGTGTTCAGTACTAAATCTAAACCTTGAGTTTAGGAATTCCACTGCTTACTTTCTTTTGTGTGGAAAAGGATTCCTTATGTTAGTTTCAAACTGAACACCCGTTAGCTTCCTTTAGATTCCCGCTCATATTAGAATAATAGTATTTTCATTCTAATTAGTGTGTAAGTCCTTGGTACTTTAGAACATATTAGCACAAGGGTAGGCGGTATGCTTGTTTGTAGTGAAGAATCTATTCTGGCTTTTTCAAAAATACAATGCTTCAAACAGATTTGGTGGGTGGAGCTGAATGGGCTCAGGACACTGCTTTTTCATAGATTTAGCTGTGAATTCTTACCCTGAAATTCCAGCCTTTCTTTATTCTAGGAAATCTCTGCATTTACTAGAGCCGAGATCTCTTTGCCAAACATTAAACTTAACACTGAACACTTAACGCTCTTGTCAGTGGCTTCAGAGTGAATGTTGTATGACAAATTTCTACCTCAGATTGACTTAGGAGGAAAAAAAGCCAACCAAATAAAAACCTTCAAAGAGTGAAGTTGTTTACATTATTCTTCCAGTATTGAAAGCTGTTACAGTGGAGTAGTTATTTCAGATTTGAGAATTGAGTCATCTGAAATCAGGAAAATCTTTATAGAAGACGGACCAGAAGTATTCTACATCTCCATAACACAGAATGAAACGCTGCATTCCTTTGCTGTAATTTACAATTCATTAGCAAAATACTTTTCTCACCGCACATTATGGTGAAGTCTGAGAAAATAGTAGCCTGTAATGGTTACTTCTAGTTTCTCATAGATCTGTGCTGCAGAGCCAACATTCTACCATGAAGATTTCTAGGGGCAGTCTATGCAATGGAATTGCCATTTTTATCATTGTGCTTCTTAAACTTGTTCTGGCTAATTATTTGCAAAGCCTCTGTGCTGTTGTATAGTTAACTATTTTTCCAGTATTCATTTATGCAATCAGTGCTTTATTCATAGACCCTCCTCCTTACCACAACTGTAAGTGGTATTTTAGAAATAAATCAGAATGCATGTATATATTACAGCTTAAAAGTAGGTCTGCAATTCACCTACATATATCCGAGTATGCTTTGAACTGTCTAATAAGACTACTGATAGTTCCATAGCAACAGCAACCACAGTGACATGGAGTTACTACAGGCAAGCTACCACACATTTACTTCTGGCCTGTGAAAGTTTTGCAACCCAGATTGAACTTTTTCCCGTGTAACTACAGAAAGATTGTCTTCCAAGGAATGCTACAGGGATTAACACTGAAACAACTCTATGGTACTATAGATAAACATATTAGGAAATAAATGAAATATCTTTGGGCATTTTGGAAAAATGACAACAGACTATCACTGAGAACTTCACAATTTCTAGAAGGTATCAGTTTCTTTTAAATAAAATGTTTAATAGAAAGCAGTATTTTGGTAAAAACAAGATGCTTGTTAGAGAAAAGTAATGGGTTTAGATTAGGCTTTTGTTTTCAATCTCCAATTTTAACAGTGTGACATTTGCCCCAAAGACAGTACTCTAGTTCATCTTACTATCCCTGGGAACTACATGCCCCAGAGAGCAGTGGTTTAATAAAAAAGCTTTTATAATATAGTCAATGTAGTTAATGTTAACAAATATTATGTCCTAATAAAATATACTCTTATCATTGCCACACAAGTCATTCATCACTCCACTATAAGGGAGTTTCCCAAGTCACTCCAACATCAGTAGAAAATAAATACATACATACATACATGCACACATACCTAAGAAGTTAGGGGTTTTTTTAAAGCTTTATCACTGAATGTCACTTATAATGGAACTCACTGCTAAATTAAAGTCTATTCCCTCGAGGACTCTTATGTCTCCTTCAAAATGTTTTTAAAACATTTTACTCTTCAGTAGATCACTACAACGCCATGTAAATAAAACTGATTAATAAGAATTCAGTGAGGAGAGAGAGACATTTACCATAAAACCAGGAATGCTTTGAGCTCTGTAGAGATTCCTTTCTGCCACACACAGCTTGGCTGGAAACATTCCACTGGTCCCACAATGCATATGTTTTCAATTACAAGCTACAGATTTTATCAGAGTTGAAGTTAATTATTTTATACCTCTGAGATGAAAGCAATTCATGTTTAAAAACAAATGTACACATCTTCCTAGTTTAAACCAAAAATATTTGTGCTTCCCAAGAATGGGCTGTGAACCCTTTGGAACAATTTTTTACTTTTAACATTACTGCAATAGGGAATCTATTCCCCTCCGGTGCTTTACTTCTCTTGGGTTATCAAGCCTTCACAGCATAATGAGATCAAAATTGCATCTCGTAGCAGCCTATTACGGTCTTGTTATTTACAGGCTTTTTAGGAAAAAGCAGTCCCTGCACTAGTTTTTGTGAAATGACCCAGAATGCATTTTCTGCCCACTGCTGTTTTCAATGTCCAAACTGTATCAAAGTAAAACAACCCAAAGGAAATGAAGCAGTTTCTGTCAACATCCCCAATGTGCCATATGAAGTATACACCCTGTATAATACTTGAGATTTATATGTTAATAATATCGCCTTGCATGTAATAAGTAAATCATATATATTGTTTTAGAAAACGAAAAGACTCATCAGTTAGCACAGATAAATCTCTAAGATATGTTACTAAACTTTCTGCCAAAACCAAAATCATAACAGTGCAGAAATGTTGTATTTTCAAAACTCAGTATTAATACATATAAAACCCTGTCCAAAAAAATCACTATTTTTGGTCTCTCTTCTCCAAGAGGAGAGTAAACGCACAATGACATCACACTGCTTAAAACTAGTCAAGGGGAAAATTCTCCAGCATTGTTTTTAAAAACTGCACAAATGCCAGAAAAGAAGACGAAGAATTGATGAGGACTCTACTGCATTGCCAAAAGCTTATTTCATTTTAGGGCATTTGGAGAATAAAATCTTCATGTTTTTGAAGTAGAAGATACTAGAGGTCTGTAAGATAGGGAAAGACCTGGAGGCTGGGGTTTTGTTTTCCTCTTTTGGCACGGAATAGCCACACAGCTGCAGGCAAGTCCACACAGTACAAAATCACCTATGAGTTTATCAGTCTTTGCAATAGGAAGGATAATGTTTGCTTATCTAATTTAGTAAAGCATTGTGAGATTTACATAAAAAATTATTATGCATGAGTGTAAACCAGACAGTAATATCCTAAAGCAAAGGAATGACTCATCAGCAATGAGATAATTTGTGGCAAACACTCATTATTTTGGCTAATTTGTTGCAGAAAAGAGTAAAACCATAACAAATATTATCTGTCCAAAATAGAACTGAACACAATGGGCATCCTGGAAATAATTTCTGCTTTTCTAGTTTCATGCTAATTGTCATGTAAATTAGGAGAGCTAAAATTACACCAGGTGGGAAAGTAAAAGGTTTCTTTTGTTCCTTGAGTGACCCTCAGAAAAGTCCTCCCCACCTGATTAACTCATGTTGTGTTTGTTTTGTGGACAATAAAATGTAAAAAGTTTTCCTTTTCCTGTCAGCAAATGATGAATACATGTGGAACAGATTATTTAATACCACTAGACCACCAGGGAAGAAGATTTAGGTGAGTAGCAGCAGAGCTATACCATTTATTTTTATTACCATGCATTAAAAATTACATTTACAGATAATTGTTTTTCTCTCTCCAATAAACCAAGATAAAAAAAATCAAGGAGAATATTTAATAATACCAGACCACCAGGGAGGAATTTTAAAAGTTGATTTTTTTATTGACAAATTAGATTCTCTTTCTCTTCCTTTTTTTCTTTCTTTTCTTCTAAATTTCCAATTAACTGCAATTTGTGGTGAGAAAATCTGAAAATAGAATGACAAAATGAGTTTTCAGCTGGGGGAGTTTCACACAGATTAAGTTGTCCCTTTATAAGGGTAATTAGCTAATCAAATAGTCCCTCAACACCAGCAGTTTTATAACACCTGTGTAGCCGCCCACATGTTAGATAATGTTTTGCAGATGTAAGTCCTCAAAGGTCTGGTCACACAGACCTATTTCCTACTATTGGTTGTCATTTGTGCCCCTGCTGAATTCTGACACTAATGCTATCTGTTTCTGTGGGAGTGTGACTGGGTATGCAGTTGTTGAACTTACTGCATTTTCCTGCCAGGAAGACTGCATTTTTATATAAACCTCTGTTTCAAATTCCCAATCCCAATTTGAAATTGAAAGATTGTGAGAAAGGTCATCCAGTTCTGTGATGCTCCTCATGCTAGGAAACCCCCAAAATACTGGAAACATAAGTAGTCAGTTTGCTTATGTGAGAGCTCCAGATGATTTATCTATAGAAGGAATCTGGGGCCAAATTCTCAAGTCAGAGCTCATTAGCTAAACAAAGCTGATATGGCCTTCAAAGTCAAGAGTGATTTTGCCTAAGTAAAACCAGCAAGCCCGTCAGGATCTGATAAGCGTCTGAATGCCTCAGATTTACAAAAAGAAAAAGAAATTAAGCCACTGAATGTTTAGCTGTTTGTCTATTACAGTATGAAAGGAACCAGATGCTAGAAGACAAGTCTACACTATTATGCAGTGCTGGTCAGGTCCACATTATTTTCTATTTGAAGAAAACAAACAATTCTGCATGCACAGCAGGGCCATAAAAACATGCAGTGACACATGAATGTGCAGTGAACTTTTTCAAGTGTGCACTGACTTTGTGAGATATAAACGTTGGCTACTCAGCAACCATCTACAGCTGCTACCAACACTGCTCGGATCTGTTGATCTGTTGAACACCCCCCCCACCCCCTCCCC
>JAOEHY010005142.1:0-16491 GCA_025447955.1 Psilopsiagon aurifrons
TTTCCTTAGCAGCTCCTTATCCATCCAAGGAGGTCTCCTGGCCCTCCTGCAGCACTTCCTTCTAGTAGGGATGTATTATTCCTGAGCATGAAGCAGGCAATCATTTAATATCAACCAAGAGTCTTGGGCCCCCCTCCCCTCTAGGTCTATATCTCATGGAACCTTTCTGAGCAGGTTCCTGCAGAGGCCAAAGTCTGCTCTCTTGAAGTCCAGAGCAGTGAGCTTGGTGCAAGTTCTTCTCACTGTCCTGAGGATCTCGAACTTGACCATCTCATGATTGCTGGTATGTATTTGCGATCATATCAAAATCAGTCAAATATGATTGACACCTTTGTGTATTTTGGACATGTGAAATGAGACGCAAAATTGTCAGCAGTATGTCTGGAGAACAGCCCTCAGCTTCCAGGGATAAGGCGAGATGGTTCTTCTTCTATCTGCTTCCTATTACACCCATTACTTACTCTGAGCCTTCCACCCTTTCTGTTGCTCCCCCTCCATGCCCAAAGTCTGAAACAGAGATTTTAAAACCAAAAGTTCATATGTCTTTCCTGGCCTTTTATTTCTGAATTTATGCATGTTCTGAGGCTTTTTTCCAGTCTTCTTAGCAGAAAGTTTAAAATATCAAATGTATTTTTCTGATGTGTTCACACTTTTGGTCTTCAGACGCTTACTCTGTACAAGTGTGTGGTGTGCTCACTGTCTTGATGCTTCTGATTTTTCCTGTTTATTCTCTTTTTAAAATCACTGTTGTAGCTCAGAGACCCAGGCTGTGAAATTTTTCTTAAACTACTTCAGTCTCCCATGGTTACTTCTTTCATATGTGTATATAATGCTCAGAGATTTTGTAGCTGGGCATAAATGCATTGAAGCTCATGGTATGCCATGGGAAACTTGGTTATGAGTTAAGACCCCAGGTCTTGATAACTGATGTGTGACCTGCATTCTCGGTTCTCATGGCCATTTTTCTTTTGCCTGTTCTTAAGGTATGAAACTGTGGCACATGTAAGACACTTACATTTTTCTGGCACAAGAAAGATCTTAACTTCATTGACATTTCCCCTCCTCCACATTCAAACAGGAATATAACTTTTCCCATAGCAATGGTTTGTTCTGGAAAATTATGATAGTGTCAAACTTTCAGAGACTGATTTGTAGCTTTTTCTGTCTGTGTGATGTTCTATGTTTTCTTTTCAAACTCCAATTACAAAATTCTGTGCCAGTTTCTCTCTCACAGCCCCACCCTGCAATGAATCAGAAGTGCACCGTGTCTTTTTTTGGTCAGAGGTCTTGATGTAGTCATTTGCTTCTATTGTTGCTTATGATTAGACTAGTTATGCTGTGCTGTACAGGGAGCGGTGCGCTCAGTCTTATTTGGAAATGTAAATTGGTGACTAGCGCAAGTGCCCCATTACTGAGGGCAGCACCTCACCATGAGCATATTTGGCTAGTGCTTCATTGTCCGTGTTGGTCACTGGTTAGGCTCCAAAAAGGGTATATAGAATGGGTGTTGATTTACAAGAGCCATAAATATACTGACTTGCCAGCTTAGTAAGATCATCTTTCCCTTTGAGCTCTGACACTATGGTTAAAATTGCTGACCAGAGCTACCACCAGGGCTGTTTTCCATGAACATCCCTTTAAGGAGAATTTATGCCCTTTTAAAGGAAGGGCATAGGCAATGACCATTGCTTTCCCCACTCATGAGGGAAAAGCGGGTATCACTGTAGGAGAACATAGTTTGGCTAAGGTTTTTCAGCCTGTTCTATCCAGCCTCAGAAGTATGCAATAATAGCATTGGTTGGTAATTGTGACAGTGTGCCTGAAGCAGTGAGCAATTGTCTTATGCACTCAGAATTTAAAAAAAATGAAGTATGAGCCTCACTTCTTTCTGTCACTCCACCAATGCGAGTGGAGTTGCATGAGAAATGGTTATCACCTAGATATTGTATCTGCTTGCTGATTACAGGAGGTGGAATAATTTAGAATTGCACCATGGATCTATGGGATTTCTCAGTTGTGTTAACACAGAGTTGGAAGCCTGTTTCTATTTGTATTTATTCATAATCTTTGTTTTGAAAAAACAATGTGACATTATTCATCAGGGATTCTAGCAATAAACTTAAACAGGGGAAGTTTAGGTTAGATATAAGGAAGAAGTTCTTTACTATGAGGGTGGTGAGGCGCTGGAACAAGTTGCCCAAAGAAGTGGTAAATGCTCCATCCCTGGCAGTGTTCAAGCCCTGGTTGCACAGAGCATTGGGTGACATGGTCTAGGGTGAGGTGTCCCTGACCGTGGCAGGGGGTTGAAACTTGATGATCTTAAGGTTCTTCCCAACCCTAACCATTCTATGATCTAATGATTTGGAGTTTTTAATCCCTCTTTTTCACCTGGATTCTATTGCTCTATTTGCTTTAAGATAAAGTATTTTAACCTTCCTTCATGCACAGAAGCTGTTCTAGAAATCTGAATCCTTGGATTTTGACAAGGATTTGATTTCACAACATCTGTTGAAAGTTATGTAGTGCAATGATAACGAAGTTTTCCACGTATGTGTATGAGGTAATTAATCTGTGTACATCACTTCCTTGAGTCTGTCTTTGTGCCTCTGTGGTGTTACAGTCTCATTGGGGTGTAATGCAGAATAAGAATGCTAATGTTTTGCTTGTGGTGGATCTCTCATTCACCTATAGAACACTAAATACCCATGAAAAAGGTCAAATGTACAGAGATCTGGCATCCATTTCATAACTTGCAAGACATAGTCTCAAACATATGTAATATATATAACTCATTGCCAGAAAGCTAAAAGGAAATGATTGCATTTGAGTACAATGCATTCTACAACAATAGTTCAGTGTGCATGAAATTAAAAACTGCTGGCAACACATGTAGAATAAGTTGTCAGTGTTTATTTTTACTTTATAGCTTTCTATACAGATAAGATCCTGCTTCTTACAATATTTAATTGGCTTCATTTATGAAACCAGCAATTATACCTATACCCACTGTTACAGAATACTGAACTTTTCAGAGGTGGGCAGGCAGTATATTGCTATTGTGATGTGTGAATGTGTT
Source organism: Psilopsiagon aurifrons (assembly GCA_025447955.1). NCBI lineage: Eukaryota > Metazoa > Chordata > Aves > Psittaciformes > Psittacidae > Psilopsiagon > Psilopsiagon aurifrons. Next base: position 3,077 of record JAOEHY010005142.1, read on the forward strand.
AGAATTTAAGTACAACTGTATTATGTTGACAACATACTAGCACTCCACCTTTTGGCTGAGATGGTTCCTTCTCTCCTTGATGCCCTGTTCTGGTTTTCAAGCATTGCTCATTTGACCTACTGTGTGTAGCAATTACTTTTATCTGACACTCAAAAAATCTCCAACCCCCCCCAAATCAACAATGCACACACACACACCCCCAGCAAAACCAAACCACTTAACCTAGAGTGCTCAGTTTTATAAAATCATATTTCTTACCTGCTCAGAACTGGAGCAGTATCATAACAGAATGTGATTTAATTTTGGTACATTTTTAGTGTGATATTTACCTCATGTAATAACATTTCAAGAGAGGGTAAAAGTGGACTGTAACATAAGCAACTAACAGTACGTAGCCTTGATGCAGTACTGAGAATACGTCCAGTGAAGAGACATAAAGGGATCAAACAGGTCATGTGGAAATGAAAAAAAAATACTTTTGAAGTGAGGGCCTGGAAAGGGATTTGGTTATTTGGATGGGCAGACAGATATGTTTGGTTTAATTTTGTTGGTTTTAGTTTTTCTTGGAGGTGCTGTGAAGAATAATTTTTGATACTTAAAATGTGAACAGGCTCAGGTAGAAAATGTGCCTAGATAAGACAGGCTGAGTGACAAGCAGTATGATTTTGTAATCCCAGTTTTAAGATCTGAGGTATTAGAGAATTTTAGAGATGAAGCCATGATCAGGTGGATGAAAGACTGAGTACCCTTCTGGTCTCATGGAGTTGGGAATGATGGCAGGCTGCTGTGGTAGTGGTGATTGGGGTAGTCTTGAGTCATTATCATAGAGATGATGGCTGGCTTTGAATTTCTTTGAGAAGCACAGAGAGTGAAGGGATAAAGAAGAGACCTAAAGAATAATACTCATGAGGTCCTATGAACAGAGCAGAGGTGGGCAATGAGAGATTTCTGGCTCAGAGTACATTGTTGAAACTCTTAACAAAATGGCTCCAGCTGGAGTCACAGAACTCTGTGGGTAAGATGGCAAGGAAGTACTGAAAGCTCGTTTGTATTCAAGGCAGCCAGAAGATCAGAGACAGTGAAGATGGATTAGATTCAGAGGTTTGCCAGAAGGGAAGTTATTGGGCTTTTAATGAGAGCAGTTTCAGTTGAATGTGGGGCATAAGCCAAACCAGAATGATGCCTATCATGAAAAACTGAGTGAAAGGGTCTTCTGGTGAGGATGGCAAAGACTGCATCAGGAGCCCAGGTAGCCAACAGAATCACTGTTCCTTGGGGATCTTCAGTAGTCAGCTGGGCAAGGGTCTGAGCAATCTGATCTGAGTGTGAAGTTAGCCCTGCACTCGGCAGGTTATGCTGGAGACCTCCAGAGATCCCCTCTAACCTCTATCACTCAACAGGTTATCATCTTAACTGGCTGACCTTGATGGGGGGCAGCAGTTGGAGCAACAAGCACAGTGTTTTGTTAGATGTTAGACTGCAGTTGTGAGACTTCTGCAGGTTAGATTCCTTTTTTTTTATGCTTGGTGAACAGTGACTCCTCAGTTGAAAATGCCCTTTATTTTTTAAGAAGAAATGTCTGATACAGTGGAATAGAGTTTGGTTGGATGGCTTAGTTTTGTTTTCCATCTGCTTAGAGCATACAGAGTAAATTTCCTCTCCAAAAATGTTAGGATCATCTTATATGTAAACAGTTGTGTTTTCTTCTTTGGACTAGGTTCTTTATATGACCTTTGTGAGTGTGAAGTCAGAGCTTAAACAAAAACTTATGATTGCTTTCCTCCCTATGGAAAAAACCCCTCATCTTAGTAGATGATCCTGAAACTAAGGATCTTATTGCTGTTATACCAATGTGCAAATTTTTGTGCTAACATTTGAATTCCTGTGGGCAACATTTATTGTAACTACCTTTGAAAATCTGTTTTCATTGCTTATTAGCAAACAGTTCTATTTTTCCTGTTCTGTTGAATATTCCCTTATTTAACCAGTGTATCTTCATAATAAAGTTTTACCCTTTGTAGAGTTGAGAGTCGATATAGTATATAGAAAGTTTGATGATGGGACACACGTGTACATTGGGAGATTACTTCCTTTCCTCCCTTTTAACCCTCAGGTACCTGTATATGATTTCTTCCACTCATACCTTCATTTCCTTCCAGTATTGAGAAAATGGAGAATAACTGTACTCTAAGTAGCATGTAAAACTGTTTGAGATTTGCAGGGGGAAAGGGCTGTGTAAGTGCTAATCATTTTACTATTCTATTAGTTAGTCTCTTTTTGTGCATGTGTGGGGTGGACAGTAATATGTAAACACATAAATACTTACATGCGTATGGCATGTGTTTTCAAACTGGGAGCATGCATATTTGGAAAACTTTCTAGTTTCATATTTTGGCTTTGTAAAATGTTTTCTAAACCAGCAGGTTTTATTATTTAACTGTACAACAAAAATATGGAGTGTGGATAAATATATTTGAATGATTGAGTACATCCTCAGGGAAGATACACTGGAATCTGCATTTGATTCTGAACTAAGTATTCTTCCTAGTCCTTAATCCTGCCCTCCATCTCCCAACCCCATGAAATGCAGGAGCTTCTGAACAAACTCAATGGCTTTTATGCTCTGGTTCTTTGGGTGATCTTAGTAGTCTCTCTAGCTTCTGGAGTTTTTCTACATACTTGTGAGTTTCGGTGCTGCTATTTTTGTAGGCTCCAGCAGTACAGTAAAATTTTCTCTTCTAGGCTTCAGTAGTCTTGGGCTAGTATACTACCTTGCACATGTTTGTCTCTCTGTTCTTGTCTGTTCTGCACACATACAGAGTATGCTTCAGGTAGAAGTGCAGGGAAAGCCTTATCCAGTCATTGTCCATTGGCCTCCTTTTCTCCACAAAACTGCCTTATCTGACAGGTTAGTCAGTGGCTTCATGCTCCAAAAGTACATATGACTGAAGGTGAATAAATGTATTGGTAGTAGAATGACTTTATCATTCTTCTACTGATAAATGTCTGCTGCTAAGTACTGAGAATCTTTTCTGTTTGGAAGACCAATATTTGTCTCTCAACTATTGCAAGACTATGGAAGATGAGTTCTGGCTGACAACAAGCAAAATGCTTGAAATGCCTAAAGAACATTAAATGCTAATCCAGTTCCCATATCTAGAAAGCTGTCACTAGTCCTGCTGTAAGCTTAAACTCCCCAATCTGGCAATGTACAATTGCTGAGGCCAACTTTAGTCTTGTTGCTTCGCTGTGAAGTCAGAGGGATTCTCAAATTATTAAGAATTGTTTTGGGTTTTTTTCCTGTCAGTGAAGGCTGCTGATATTTTGCAGGATTCAAACGTGGTTTTATAACACTGTTAAAGAGAAATGTCGTGTATCACGGGAGGAAGGCATCAGCAAGCCCTTATTAACAGAGGCTTGCCTAGTTTTTTTAAACCATGGATCATCAGATAAATTAGTTCATCACTAAAATTTTCAGTTAAGAATTCTTCAGTTCTGTTTTTATTGAGCGCATAGGTATGAAAAAAGAAATGCTTTCTTTCTGCCTTATTTGACAACATATTCAGAGTCATTTGGAGCTGATGGATAGTTTGTTCTTGCTGCCATGAGTAGTTTCCAGTGCTTCAGCATCATTCTCCCACAGCATCTGAGTTTTTATTTTTCATTTTGATCCCCTAATCACATACCATTCAGGTACCTTGTTTGACTTGCATTCATTCTATACTCCTGAAGGATAAGTTTAGCATGTACTGCCTGTAATCTTGGTCTTCCATAAAAGCAAGACACTTTTTTGACTAATTGAACGTGAAGTTCAGGATTCTGCTTTGAAACTGAAATATTGCTGGGATTGCTATATACCCTTCCACTCTTAGAAGAGAATACTGCTTCTGGCTGAAAAAAAAAGTTTATTGATGAATACTTACTGCTTTTCTGATTTTTTTTTTGCTGTTGTTGTTGTTTTGGGGTTTTTTTTTGTTTAATGGAAGGAGGCAGAATTTGTTTGCCACTGCTTCATGTATGAAACTTTTAGCAGCGTTCTATTTGTTCTTAATCCAAATGAAGAATCCTCACCCTGAGGAGATCTGAATGGGACTAAGGTTTTTGAAATGGAAGAAAAGGTCACTTCCTTTAGTATGGGGGGAGGGGATTGTGTGTGTTCCGAATGTGAAGTCAGGCAGCCTTATGTAGAAGCTGCTGTGCCTTAACTTGCTGAGTGCTTGTTTTTTGGTTGTGAGTTGGGTTTTTGGGGTTTGTTTTGTTGGGTTATCCCCCCCCCCTTGTTTTTTTTTTCTTTTTGTTGTTTTGTTGTTTTTTATTGGTTTTTTTTGTTGTGTTTGGTTTTGTTTTGTTGGGGCTTTTTTTTGCCATGGCAGGCAATTGCATGGAGATCTTAATGGTGACATTACTTGGCAAACGTTTTGGAATCAGCTCAACATGTGACATCACACCCCCTTAAGGTTTTCCACATAAAATACATCCTCCAAAGAAAATACAAAAGTTGAGACTTACTCTGAAATCTATTATTACATCCTCTAAAATCTCATTAGGCGCCTTATTTTTCCCACCTCCTTTCCTTCCCCCCCTTTTCTAGGCAGATAGACTAAATGTTGCAGATAGTGGCAAATATTTTATAGTCTTGGGGGGAATGTGGAGGAGAGGCAGGGAAGAGAGGTTTAATCCTGTCTCTACCCTGTTTTCACAAGAAAAAAATAATACAAGGATTCTGATGCTTTGTGTTTCCTTCGGTGCAGCTTTTCATGCTGTGTGAGCGCATGTGTCTGGTGTAGCATTTTGCTACTTTTAGCAACTGTAGTTGTTTAGCTCTGTCTCTTAAGAGATGAGCGTCTTGCGGTTTTTGAGAAAAGGCCTGTAGAGATGGAAACTTACATTTATGTCAGGTTTTGTTCCCTGGTATGATGATGTTTCATAAAACAGCCCTTAAGGAAAAAAAACAGTTCTCTGCCTTGTGAGGGGCTTTGTATGTGCTTGGCTGTGTGTGCCTGTGCTTGCCTGCATGTGTATACATTTTTCTGAAAAGCAAAGTTTTCTTCCCCAGCCTCTTTAATTGAAAACCATAAATACAGCAGTGTACTCAGTGGGAGGCGTATGTGCTATCTTTGATAGACCTGCAGGAGAAGGGTGTAGAGCAAAGGGTGAGCACTGCCAAAATACGTAGAACGTGATGTTACACAGGCGAAGCAGAGAAAGAATTATCTATGCATAATGTGAGTTTAGAATAGGCTTGGCGTTCTCACACCCAAACATTTCCATCTGTTCCTAAGCAAAAGGAAACTGAGACAGTATTCTGCTATCTTCTGGGGTAGCTATCCAGGGAGTAGGAAACGTTGTTAGATATTTTTTTATTCTTCTTAGGATGTGTTCAGTTTTCCTGCAGATTCAGAGAAGCCACAGGTTAAAGTGGCTTTTTTAAAGCTAGTAAATAATATCAAATTTTTCTTAATCCTTCTTCTGAGAATTGGCATTGAAGTTCTCACACTGTGCTTAAATAAGCTGTGTCACTTTTAGGTTACACTTAAAAATAAAGTTGGATTGATGGTTTTTATTGCAATCCCGATTTGAGAACTTTATGATGTTCTTATTTTCAAAGCTTTCTGTAAGTTATCCTCTGCCTTTGCTTCCTCTCTCTGTATTTCTATGTCTATCTAAACACCTTTTACTTTTCCTCATCTCTTTTTCCTCTGCCATCAGAGACTGGTCTCCTATTTTGTTACTTACATGCTGTAATGTACACTGAGCATCTTAAACGTGCAGAAAGGTTCACATGCTTCATGTTGGTTATAACTTTACACATTTGTGTATCTCCCTGTATTCTCTTTAGTGCAACCTACCTGTCATCCTGCCACAGCACTGAAAAATCTACCTCACCTGCTGATAGAGATGAGTCACTACTGTTGTGTGGGATTAGTCATCTTTTCACAAAAATGGTGAACTCTCAAAATACATCTTTGCACATACTTCTGATTTTTAATGGATGCAGAATAAGAAAGCACGCAGATCCTTAGACATAACGTTAAATTGCAGTTAACCTTACCTTTCACATTCTTGTTCCAGTAAGTTTGTGAACTCATCACTTTTTTCCATGTATTTGCTGTGCTTCCTCTTTTCTTCCTCTAGTTCATACAGTGTCTGTCTGTGTGATTTTTCTACCATGAGAAGTTGTTCCAGCATTCGTTTGTGAGTTTCTTTCTGTTTCTCCACAACTTTATCAAGCTACAAAAAAAGGAAGGACTCCTGAAGTTTTTTTGAAACTCTTACTTGTTCAGGCTTTCATTAATGAAAGATTTTGAGATACCTAAGTAATATAAAATGCGTTTAGTAGCCTCATGGCCAGGTCCTGTAGTATCTTTGGAAATAGGCTTTGGAAAGGGTTATTTATTTCTGTCAGTTTAATTCTGACAAATTAGAAAAATAAATCAAGGTGCTGTTCTGCAGGACCCTCAGTCATATTCTGTTTCTCCTCCTGCCATGGCTGATCCTCAACAGCTACTAATTAACAGTTACTGTTCCCAGGACTATGCTTTTCTCATTGATCGCTATGGTACAGAACCAGAGGTCTTGGCAGAAGAAGCCTCTGCTTCACACAGTCGATGGCTGATCTTTGGTGGAATAGAAATAGCTAGCTCCTCATTTGTATCTGCATAGGAAATCGGAGCATTGAATTGTCTTCGTAAGGTAAACAGGTAGGTCAAAAAGCAGTTTCACAGTAAATGTGTGATAGAATTAAGAGTGGAAACCTGTACTGTCTCCTGCACTTACTCTGAGCATGGCTTTGGGTTTCTGGAATAAGTAACTGCTAAATTTTGAAATATTTGTGCTTTTATTTGATGATGGTATTTCTGTTTCTTTCCTCAGCTTTTACATGTCCTAAAGGGGTTTGCCTTGCAGACGGTATCTTTAGCATCAAATTCCCTCTCCTTCAGCAAGGGTTTCTGCTGAACTTCTAAATAATATTATATGCTGATAGTTTAATTTAACAATCTATTTTAGGTTTTGGTAGTCATTTTTTGTTTTTTTAAACTGCAGATGTATTGGTATAACTGTTCATTGCAGTTACGCTGCTAAACAAAATGATTTCCACAAACTGAGAGAAAACTATCATTCTGAGGATTACACAGTATTTTAAGAATTCAGTATGTTATGCAACTTATGTGTATATATGAAACCAGAAGGGGTTTTCCTTCTTAGACATTATTGATCTAATCCTGATTTCAGGAGGGATCACTACAAGCCATCTGAAGACCTGGAAAGAGTCTGTATTTGTGAGAAGCTTTGTTCCGTGCCCCTTCCCCTGGGGAAACAGCCTCCCTCATGAGGTCAACACAGGAATCCTTGTATCTCTTTTTTGGAAAAGAGAAATTTTGAGTTCAAAGCCCAGTGCCTCCTTTTAACCACAGTCTATCCCAGTAGGTCAAGCTGCTTTGCAGTGCTTAACTCTATTAATAGGAAAGAATTCACAAATGGGCAGTGTGGGAAGCAAGACTGGTTCTGGTTCTCTGATATTTCCCCCACAAGGAATTACATGTGCCACAAGAAGCACTTGAGAACACAAGATCACTTCTGAGGGCCTTTTCTTATTTTTGGCAATTCAATTCCAAGGAGTATGATTGATTATCTTTTCCTCATGTTTATTCACAGTTTGGCCGATAGGAGTGATGACAGGAAGAGCTGGAATACTTAAACATGAGTTTCTTGAATGAGTGAGAATGTAGTCAGTTTCTGTATGGGCTTCTGAGTCTTCCCCTGCTTACTTCAGCTTCTTTTTAAGCTTTATATATTCTCTTATGTTTCTCCTAAATCATTGTTAACTTTTTTTGGTGACACTGCTATGACTAAGGAAAAAGGAGCTATTGACAGGTCTTTGAAGATGGTCTGAGTCCAAAATATTCAAACAGGAATGTAGACAGTTTGGAAATTGCCTGTTTTTTTCTGTTTACGATGTTAGAGAGCGATGTTTTTGGCTGTGACGTAGCTCATGCATGATCAAAAAATGGAAAGAAACTTATTTCACTTCTTTTTGGCTTTATGCTACACTTACAGCAGATTGGGTTTTTTCCGCCTTGTTCACTCATAATTTGACTGCTTTTACACCAGCATGGTAAGTGCTTTCTGGAATTGTGATCCTAAAGTAGGACCTCTCTTGGGAAAACATTTCTTACCTAAACCCTTGCATATGCAAGCTTTCTCAGTAAGCAAGTGCTGCCTTATACAGTAATCTCTTGGCTGAGTTTTCTATGTCTTCTACAGAGGTTGAAAACTGAATTGCCATAAAAGGTCAGGTTGAAGAAAAATGACCATTTTTAATTTCTCCACACTCTTTTATTCCATCAGAAGTGGAAATTTCAAAATCTGCAATCTTTTGCTCAGTTACTAGCTTACCAGAAAGAGAGAAAAAAATGTCAGGGTTTTTTATCAACCTTCCTCCCTGCTAAGATTTTGGAGGATTTTTTGAAACAGCTGTTGCACAGATGCATGAAGCACCATCACCTGAGTTTCTAATCCTTGCCTTTTTAGAGGTCGTGCTGTCAGGTGAATATGTGCTGGTTTTGAAAAGCAACCAGCTGCCTGTTTATTTTATACAATTCCAGTGCAGTGCTGCTGGCAGTTACGGCCCTGACATGCTTAGGTGAATATGAGCTGGGCATCAGCCTTGTATAATAGTGCTTGCTGGTCTCAGCCATCAGTGCGAGGTCAGGTGAGGAAGAAGGCAAAGGTGTGAACTTCTGATTTCTTATGGAAGGCAGTCTGTGTGGATGGGGTTAAGAAAGGGAGGTCCTGTGCATTTGAATGTACTGGACCACACTTCAAAAATATGTGTAAGAATCTGAGGGGATGTGTAAATTGCTGTCATAAGAAAACACTGAAATTCCTGGCTACAGGAATAAATCAAATGACTCCTCTTACCAAACATATAAAAGCCTGATGGAAGTGAGGGTTAGTCGTCAATGCAAACATATTAACCAAGTAGAAAATAGTCCTGCTTCTACCGTGTTGGGTGTGAAGGATGTGAGATTTGCCAACAGTATCTTTTGGGTTCAGTACACTTTGTTTGCTGTGGAGTATTGTTGAGTGGCTACAAGAGGTAAATTCAAGCAGTAATCCAAGCAGTATATATGCAAGAAGAAATATAATAACTCCAGGTTTTTGGTTTAGAATTTCTCAAGGATGAATGCCAGTGCTTTTCATTTCACATTGTCCTTTTGTTAGAATTGAAATAAACAGTTTAGATCACAAACTGGTATTTCTGGTGGGTGAAGTGTGTATTCAAGACAGGGACATGGAATGAGGAATTTGAAAATGGGTAGAAGAATAGTAGTTTCCTGGGAATGCCTGCTAACATGAAAGTCTTAGAGAGTGAAGTAACTAAGCTGTTGCATTAAAGCTGCTTCCATATTGCAGTTTTCTCCTGTTGCTCAGATCAGAAGCTGCATTTAGGTTTTCTTTTTATGAGTGCTGTCAAATCAGTTCTACCATGAGCATTCACAGCTGGCATGTGGGTGTTGTGGCTGGGCAGGCACAAGGTGGAGAGTGAGAGCTTGGGATGCCACTCAGGAAAAAAGGGAAGAGATACTGGGCCTGTCTCTTGGTACTCTTGGGTGATAGGGAAGAGAATTAGAGAGGCAGTAAGTCCTACATCAGACTGTAGTGCTAGGACAAGGGGTAATGTGTGCACACTTAAACAGGGGAAGTTTAGATTGGCTATAAGGAGGAAGTTCTTTACTGTGAGGGTGGTGAGGTACTGGAATGGGTTGCCCAGGGAAGTTGTGAATGCTCCATCCCTGGCAGTGTTCATGGCTGGGTTGGACAGAGCCTTGGGTGGCATGATTTAGTGCAAGGTGTCCAAGGTTTGGAACTAGGTGATCTTAAGGTCCTTTCCAGCCCTAACTATTCTATGATTAAAGCAGATACTTGAGATCTGCATGTAAGCTGCATAATGGGCATAGGCATTTGGCTTTCTGACACTTGTGTGCCTTGTTGTGCAGCTTGCCTCTCCCTCCCTGCAAGACCAAGCAGAGCAGTCTGGTACTGGGTTGCTGCACTTCTGAGTGATTGGTTTGGAAGCTGTCTTGTGTCCTTCTGTGAGATAAGGGCACTTCCATGGGGAGCAAATTTGACTCTTCCATTTTCCCTGTGAGACCGTGTGGCTAACTCCCATGGATCTGGCAGAGAAGAGAGGAGTTGTGTGAGCCCCTGCTAGTGCATGATCCTCACACGAGAGCAGTCTCCAGCAGCCCCTGGTTCTTCAAATTACTCTGTCAAATGCTAAATCTACCCTTGAAATACCCTTTTATATGTGTGCGCATGCATTTACTCAGCTATACAGTTCTTGGCTAAGAAACATAGAGGACTAATAAGCATCAGTATAAATGTCTTCTGTTGAAAATTAAAGTGATAAAATCATAATTAAGTGATTTGTTGTTTTGCTCTTGGTAACCATACGGGCGTTTTGCTAGAATTAATACTTGAACATACTGTACTATACAATGGAAAATAAGAGTCATGGTATTAAGTAACTGTGAATAGTTCAGCAAGCTAAAAATTCACAGGAATTTAATTCTTTTAATGCATTTTGCCACCAACTTGTGCCTGAAGTCAAGCTAGGTGGTACGTCTCATATCCATTGTATTGAAACTGAACTTTTTGGGTTTCTTTCTTGACTGTTGTGGTAGTGTGCCAGAATAAAATCCAGTTTAGTTACATTTCTTTATCCAAAGTTCAGTAGAGTATTATTCCTGTCAATAGCGTCACAGACATTGTTTATAAATGTATAATTCTGAGTTTAGGATTACTGGACATTATGGGAGCAGTTCCTCCCTTGTCTTTTTCAACCCTATTTGATCTACATTTCTATGTGGATATGTTGATTTGCTTTTCCTGAATGCCATGTTGCCACTGTTACTGTTCCAGTCTCTTCCTGTAACTTACTGTTTCCCCATAGTCATTGTCAAGTTGTGACCTACAATGTTTTTAAGGATCTAATCAAGTAGACTGTTAACAAGCTGGTGAGGATACATCTTTTCCCAAGCTGACTGGCAGTAGGCATTTTGGAGTCAGTTTTGAATTATCCCTGATAGATGCAGAATGTAAGTTTTCCTCTGGTTTTGCTGCTTTTAGATTTTCCAAAGTGGTAGGAGGTATTTTTCATCACATTTCAAACAATGAGGCACCATAATTTTTTGTCTTTGACTGTGTTATTGGAAGCGGGGGAGAGTTAGAAGCCAGAATTGGCTTTCTAATTCCATGCAAGTTTGAAACATGAGAAAAAGACACCATAAATTCTGCAGTATCTTCTTCATCTCTCTTCTCCTACATCACCTTCTCGGAGTGTTTTTTTATTAATTCTTTTAAAACATTTGTTTATTTTTGAATCTGGGAAAATGGTTGTTATGCTGTTATTCTGTATTTCCTAGAATATTGAATACAGTTTGTTTTCTCTTCCAGAGAAGTGGCAATTGATCTGAAGCTAGACTTTAATCATGAATAACTGACTTGGTCTAAATTTATAAACCATGCAGTGATGAAAAACCTTGTCAGACCTTTATGTCAGTGAAGCCCCTTTAAGCTTAGAACAATTTTATTGTATCCTCAGTAGTGAGGAACGAAAGAACACTTATCTTACATTTGTTAGGTTGCAGAAAGAAATAGCTGTAGAGCAAATTTGGCTGGAAAATCCCTCTGTTTTTTAAAAAAAATATAAAAAAAAATGAATCTCATAGTCAAGATTTTGGTCTGTCACACTCAGGTTTTGAAGAGGAAGATATGTTACTACTACCTCCTCTTTTGCTACATTTCTGCACCTATGAATCCTGTTCCTATTGAGTCAAGCTGCCAGTCACCATATTTTCCCACTACATTCTTAACCAAACTGGCTGAGAAACTTCCTAAAGTTTAGGATAGGTGAGTGAGTTGAGGGAGAATGTTAGAGGACCATAGTCTTACAGTTGCTCTTTGAAATTCACTGTAGTTTTGATTGAGTTTTGAGAAGATGCTCTGTATTCTGGGCTACAAGACTAAATTGTCAAGGGTGAGACACATAGTCTAGAGGAACTAGATCGGCAGAGATTTTGTAGGCGGATACAAAGGTATGCTGTTGTGGTTGCAAAGGGGGAATTTAAATGGCCCATTCCCATACTTTGTGGCTGGTTCCACCTCTCCCTTTGTTTTTATAAGCTATTAAGAAGTCTGAACAAAACTTAAATGTATCTCTAATACAATCTAGGGGAATTTTGAAAATGAATGCCTGCCGATTATGGCATCCTTTGGTTTACCAAGACGTATGAAGTGTCAGTGGTCTTTCTAGCCTTTCAGTTGCTCTGTGCATGTTTACCTTTGCTTTTTGGAATTACTAGAACCAGCGGTGTTAGAAATTCTTTCTCTGCCATTAAGTGTAAGAAGGAAAAAGTGTGTATAAACTGTAAAGTGACAGACTGGACTTATGTTTTCAAACTTTTTTGGACCTCAAATCATTTCTATTTGTGCTCGAAGTTTCTGTGACATAATGCCACAATACTCTAAAATAAATTAACCTCTACAGTTGAACTTCATCTGTTTCAGCTATAGCCAGCGATTTAACCTTTGAGCCTCTGAAATGACTGTTGACCTTTTGCCTGACATCATTTTCTCTGAAGTGTATTCAGTATCCTTAGGTACACGTCTGTTCAAAATGCTTGGAAAACATTTGGTAGAAGAATCTTATTCAAAATCACTAGTTTGATTTTTATGATTATTTATATTGAGCAGCATATTAAAACATGTTTATTTTAAATCAAGAGTAGACAGTTACTTGTGGAAAAAAACCCCACATATACTGATATGAAGGGATTTAAATATCCAGTGTATTTGCGTTGCAGGCCAGAAATTCAGTTCACATTATTCAGAAAGTATTGCTGCTGATGCTGCAGTGTAATTAAACTAAAAATTACTGAAGAACATTTTATTTCTGCCTGGATGAAGCTTCTAGTGACAGCTTATTAGAGTAACTACTCAGACCAAGCAGGTATACCTGTACCTCTCCCAGAACCAGTGGGAGCTGGTACATGTAGAAATAGGCAGACAGCTGTGCCATTACTGCTGAGTGGGCCCTTACCAGATATTGGTAAGATGTGCTCAATGAGATATGCAGGGAGGTATCTGTTTGTATGGGTTGTGAATGTGGCTAGCAGGAAGGAGGAAGAAAGAAGATCATAAAATCATAGAAACATAGAATAGTTAGAGTTGGAAAGGACCTAAAAATCATCTAGTTCCAACCCCCGTGCCATGGGCAGGGACACCTCCCACTAAACCATATCACCCAAGGGTATGTCCAACCTGGCCTTGAATACAGCCAGGGGTGGAGCATTCACAACTTCCCTGGGCAACCCATTCCAGTGCCTCACCACCCTTACAGTAAAGAATTT
>JAOEHY010005144.1:0-25542 GCA_025447955.1 Psilopsiagon aurifrons
GCTGCCGCATCCCTGCAGTGTTCAAGGCCAGGTTGGACACAGGGGCTTGGAGCAACTGCTCTATGGAAGGTGTCCCTACCCATGGCAGGGGTTGGAGATGGATGATCTTTATGGTCCTGTCCATCCCAAATTGTTCTGTGATTCTACGATCCAGTACCCTCCAGGATGGCCTTTCAGGCTTGACTCATCTGGCTACTCATACACTGCATCCAAAGCAAGGATTAAACCAAGGAAAAGCCTGATTTAACTTCATCCCTAGAATGGAGATGAAAAGGAAACATCCAGAAACTTTTTGTCCCAAAACTAAATTCATTTTTCTGTGTCTTCAGCTAAGTTCATTTATATCCTGAGTGTCCTTTTCTAAAAGCAGAGTTCTCATGAGTCTCCATGTCCTCCCTCAGAGCACACTTTCATAGCATGTAAGCCACAGCTTGGACTGACATGAAGAACCCTGTCTATTTTCTGCAGTAGATCTAAAAAAATCTCTCTGCATCCTCCATTTAATATTCCAAATTTGGGAAAACTTTGTATCCATCCTTTTCACTTGGACACATCTCTACTAAAATTGCACTGAAGTAATGCAGTACTTTGCTAAAGTGTTATCATGGCTCTCTGATAGAGATTGGGAGGTGGGAGGAGATACAGTTGCATTTATTTGGGGGAGGCATTCCCAGGAGGTGACGGGTCCTGCCTGAAATAGATGGGGTGAATCCATTTGGCTCTTTCCATAGGGCTCCACGTTTGCTCAAGCTAACTGCTCATGTAGCTTCAAAGTGGGAATTTATGTGAGACAAATCCTATTACTGATGTGGTAAAACTGGGAATAAGTGCTCCTGGTGCTGCTCTACCTCTTTGATCAGCAGAAGTGTGAGGGTGCTGAGAGAGATCAATAGACCAATAAATGTATTATAGTAGACAATATTTGTCCAAGCTTGGCCAGTCATCTGGTTAAATAGCAATATTGATCCTGTAAATAAAGACATCTCTCAAATACTTCGCTTACTGCTCAAGCAGTAAATACAGGTATTAGGGCATGGATTTCTCCACTGAGTTTTTGGGAAAGGCAGCCATCAACCACAAAGCAACTGCATAATATGGACTCTCTCTCACACTGATTGTATCTTATATGTTTCTCTTAAATTAGTTAAACAAAGACTATGAAGGTATCAAGTTTCTTTTCCCTCTCATTTACTGAATATTCAGTACATTTAATCCAGAAATGTTCAAGTTGTCTAAGTGATCACTGATTGAACAAAGCTGATTTGTTCCTTTATAACCAAAATGTTCTCAATCTAGATGACTGAAACAAGCTACAACAACTCACATTAAGCACTTAGTGACTGCCCCACTATCATGAAGCTGAGTGTAAGAGCTGTGTTAAAACACAAACCCCATATAAAAATGACCAACGATCCCTCATGTGAAATGCTGCCTGCCTGGGAGCTTAAAAACATATCTGTTTGACTTCCAGAAAATATATATCATATCTTTTATATCCTTTTTATGGGACCCACAGCTAATTTAGTTGTAAAACAGTGAAGGGAAGACATTTTCCAGGAGGGATAGGTCGAAAAATACCAAACCTGGGAATAATGTTTTGATGTGTTTTTGACTAACACACGTGGACAAACATTGCTGGCATCTTCAGCTTTACCATTCTATGAGCAGAGAAGATTCTGCCATTGATTCTTCTACAAGTGAGGGTGTTCCATCTGCTAAAAGCTTCTTGCTGACTTGCTTTAGAACCAATCTAAAGGGGACAGCCCTTGGATAGCCCACCAGATGCTGCAGGGATGGTGCTGGTTGGACAGAGCATCCAAGGAACTGGGAATGAAGCCCAAACCTATGGACATTGCAGGTATTGATACATCAACCCAACCTGTCGCATGAGCTGCTCTTCAATTGTACATTAATATATACATTAGTTATGAACTGTTGGATTTGATTCTTCACTGATCTGCTCCAGCCCTCATTAAGCTATACATAAAAGTAAAGAAGAGAATGATAAACGCCCTTTCAAAACCAACACTCATATAAGCACTAGAGGAACAAGGCTGTCTTTTTTCCAGCAAGCAATTAAGACAGTAAAAGCATCACAGTGCACCCCTTAGATTTACAGCGGGGCTTATCAATTTAATTTGTCATTGCCAAATACATTACGTTGGGATTAATCTGTGCAGGTTATTAAACAGTGATTACAAGAAGACGGTGCACTGCAGCAGGCAAATAACTCACGAGTTACTGAAATTAAGGCTTTGGAAATGTTTTAAGGGAATTAATGTTTAATTAATGATTTGATCTATAAGGCATTCCAGTAATAGCCTCAGTAAGAGATGACACAAACCTGTGAGACAGTTGTAAGAAGATACTTGATGTTAGTATTTGCTTTAATTAATCCTGCATTGCAAGAGCAGCATGAGGGAATTTAGAGTTTGGTGCACTACAAAAGGACCGTTACAGTGAGCAGGCATTTAGGCCTCGGTGATGTGTTTTGCATGATCAGATTTATGTGCACATGTCATTCATGACATGAACTTTGAATTCAACGTGATTAAGAATATTCCTAATTAAACATCCCAAATGAACTTGGATATTAAACCATAGGGAGGTTTATGGTTGGCTTAGTAGTCGCTTTTGTCTTCCACTGAATTTCATCTTTCTGCTACTGACTTCCAGAAACAACATAAATCAGTTGCGGTATCCAACTTTCCAACATGGATGATGATTTATGTTAGAAATCTTACCTTGAACTAAGACACTCTTATTCACTAAAAAATTAGTTCATATAATTTCTTATAGTCAAACCCAAGCCACTGATCCTTTACTCACTACATCTGCCTCAATGATCCGACATTGTTTTCAAAGGTGTTTGTGTCAGTAGCTACCAACTACAAACAGGAAAGTCTATTGAACTGAAAACAATATGTATCTGGTATCACTTTCCCTAGAGAGATGATGTTACAAAGACCGTTCTACAGAACAACCTTCATTAGGGGATTTCATGGTAATATATAGTGTCTTGCCAGGAGATAAATCCCACATGAGATTCAAGGTATCTAGATAAGTTCTGTAAATATATATGGGCTTTTTAACTCTTCTGTATCCAGGATAATAAACCCCCCATTAAAGTTACTGAAAAGGGAAACGAATAAACTTCAGGTACAAAAAAATGACACTTTATAGTCTTCAGGTTCATCTCCAAGCTGAAATATGTCACCTTTCTGCTGATGTACTACGTAAAATAGAACTGGAGGATTCACAAGGCTGGAGGAACTTGAAAAATCACTTTGCAAATGAGGACTTCCTTCCCTTTCCCTCCTTTCTTGGTGCAGCTGGACCAAAGTCAAAGTCACTACAGAATTCCTGGTTAAATCCACCTGGTTACAAATGGATCTGACTTTATGCTTAAAAGATATTAACACTCATTACAGCTTATTAATCTTCATTATGGCTACTTTTTATTGCTGGTCACAATTTGCTTACACTCTCCTTATCACTTTAGCTATTAGCAGTCGGTTTAATACACAGAGCACACATCCTCTACGCTGCCTGATTGTTTTCATCTCTTTTTATATCACATTACTCAGAACAATAATAATGTCAGATCATAAATCCCATCCTACAGTGACAATAAAAACCTGAGAGTAATACTAGCTGTATTGTGGAGCAAGATGATCCAGTTTAACTAAACACTTAACTCCTTTCTACTTAGTTTAATTAATTCAGCTTCATTATTTAACCTATTAACCAAAGGTTAATTAAACTGAATCTGAAGCACTCCCTTACTATATTTATAGTCCTTATTTTTGGGGGAATGGGACTAATGATTCATTACCTCTCTTGCCCATTAATTTTAGTGCTGCTGTTGCTCTTTCTTGAAACGTTTGTTTTCTCCAGGGCCAAGTTAATCCATAATTCAGTGCTAATGGTAAATCAGTTGTGCATTACCCACTGTGCAAGGTCCAAAAGGTGCTGCCAGGGCTTGTACTCAGGGGCTGGAGCGCATCGTCTCACTGTGGTTCGCAATGGGTAACAGGACCCACTGCAGGAATGCACCCTAAATAGCCACAACCATCCTGCCTGGGGCTTTAAAAAGACACCTCCTTCCAAATGCTTTAGATACATGTTTTTTCCAGCGCCATCTTCTAAAAATACATCCCTGCTCTTCTTCCCAAGCTGCAAGGGAGCCGGGTGGGATAGAGGAGGCATAAAGCCTGTTTCTAAAGGCTTCTTAAGGCTTCTTTGAAGACCATCATGAAAAATCAAAGTCTAAAGAAAAACATCACAGTGCAGACCAACCAAGGTCATAAAATCAAATTAAACTCAAGCCCAAAAGCTGTTGGAGCAGCACAATGGTGTGGGCAAAGCTGAACTGCCAATACGCAAGGACGTCATGGGTACCCACAGTGCCTGCCCTTACTTGAAGGTCTGCCATGGCGTGCTCACCTATGAACCATCGTCTCTCCAAAACTGTATGTAACAGTAATGGTGGCAGTCTAGAAAAGCAAGGACCAGGGACTAGAACCATCTCTGCTGCCTGTACACATCATTTTCATCGTCGTGGCCATAGCTCAGCAGATAAACATCAGCATAAGCAGGATGTGTCAGTGACAGAGCAGAGCCATGGCTCGTCAAAGCTACCCAGAAAGGGATGAACTCCCTGCACCACATCTAAATGTGCCTCATGTACACTGGCAGATGAAGATGTGGATGGTCACAACACATCAGAGAGCCTGGCAGCCTCCAAGAAAAAGGACCAGACCATTCTGAAGAGCCCCTTAACTCAGAAATCCATCTACTGAGTCTGCAAGTATGAGCTGGGGGTCTTTGCACAAGGGGAATCTGCACAAAGCCTCCAGAACTGGCTCAGACACTGAGGTTTCTCCAGCACTTCAGGGATTCTAATTCCATCCAGAGCTTTTAAACCAAAGCAGTACAGTGGACTCTGCACCCATAACCCAAAGTCCCACCCTGGCAGGGGCATCTGTTGTGAAAGCACCCATCAGTGCTACCTGCACCCCAGGCACATGGAGAAGCTCAAGAATTGGATCTGCCACCTTCAGGCTTAGATTTAGCAAACCCCTACTAAGCACAAAGCTGAATGAGATCATATCTGGTCCAGGGCCAGAAAGTAACGGTGTGGTAATGGTTCTATTGGCTTTTTTGAGGAGGAGCTGTTTGATTTCAGAGAGAGAGAGGAAAGTCAGCAGCAACGTTTGCTCCCGCTAATCTCATTTCCAGAAGCATGATGAGTGAGAAGGTGCCTGAGCACAAAGCTGTGCTTGATTGCTCTCTGCTTATCCAGGATTACATTTTGAGAGCAGCCCTGAGGAGAAAGACTTGGGAGTGCTGGTTGATGAGAAAGGCACCATGACCCTGCTGAAGGAGGGGAGATTTAGGGTGGATATAAGGGAGAAGCTCTTCCCTGTGAGGGTGCTGAGGCGCTGGCACAGGATGCCCAGAGAAGCTGTGGCTGCCCCATCCCTGGCAGTGTTCAAGACCAGGTTGGACACAGGGGCTTGGAGCAACCTGGTCTTGTGGAAGGTGTCCCTGCCGTGGCAGAGAGCTGGAGCTGGATGAGGTTTTTTAAGGCCCCTTCCAACCTACATGCACTCTGTGATTCTACATTAGGAGCCCAAGATGCATCTGAAAACAGCCCATGACGAGAACCAGCAAATGGCTTCTGCAGCATCCAGTTTTTGGGAAGAGATATTCCAGTGTTTCCAGCAAGCTGCACTGAGCACACTGGCTGCCATCCAGCCAACACGTGCTTCAGAACTAGCAGAATAGATGTGCAGGAAGGAGAAGATCTGAAGACATAAAAATAGCTCTGTTTTGGTAAATAAAGGGGCTACAGTTATATGCACAGATTTTAGACATGCAAATTTAAGGCAGTCTTGAGGCAGCTTACAAGTGTTGATTAATCTGTTTAACTTATTTACCTTAAGTACGATCAAATCAAGTGCAGAAGGGTGAATCGGACCTGGGTGAAGGCCTTTAAAGGAGGAAACTACAGCAGGAGTTAGTCTGAGGATGATCTCCCCCACTGTCCACAAACCAGTTACTTTAAGAACCAAATTACCACCATGTCTGGTGTAACAGCTCTTTATTTCAACGTCTACAACACAAAGAGAGGGCTTGCATTTTGGAACCATGCAAAGCACCTACACACCGAGAACAAGATACTGAAGGAGTGTCTCTCTCCTGCTACATGTGGAAAATTTAGGCAGGAAGACTCAGTTTTCCTGTGCGTTCTGCTCTATCCTTCCACAGACAATCAGCTGCGAGGGGGGACAGTTAACCTTCACTCCAAATCACATAGCTTGCCACTGAACAGTGTTCCATGCTGCCCTCCTCGAATACGCTTCTGTAAACTTCATCAAGGACCCAGTCCTGCTCTCTGTTTACAAGGACCAAGTCCCAGATATCTCCAGGTACAGGAACAGACTTTCATCAGAGGTACTGAATGAATGGAGAGCAGATTTCGGCTCAAAGGATGAACGTCTCCTCCATACAGAGGCCTGGAAAAGGCCCTTATAATGTCCCATACAGAGGGATGTACAGACCACCCTAGGCTCAGAGAATTGTCACGTGCACAGAGGACAACCAGACATCCTGAACTAGTAAAAACCAGTGGTATAGAAAAATAAAAGGCATAAAATATTGAACCAGAAAGGTTCCAAATAAGGCATCAGCAGGTCCCGACTGGATGTGCTCCTCTTACGTACGTCACCCGTATGTTAGTATGTACTAACACACTAACGTGATGTTAGTACATCACGTTCTAAGCCACTGTGGCTTAGGAACGATGTGTTAGGATTGTATTCCTGACCTCAGTCACTAAAGCACTACGAGCAACCAGAAGGGTTCAAGTTCTCTTTGAATGCAAGGAAATAAAATCACACAAATCACAAACAAAACAAGGAGTATTCTTTTTGGTTAAGTATTCCTTAGAAAATCAAATAAAAACGTTAAAGCAATTTGTTGAAACGATTCTTTAAAAAAAGGACAACATTTCCTATAAAGTAAAAATATAGATATAGAAATAGAACAGATTTTCTGTTGTTGGTCTTTAAAAAACACCAGAAGACATTCAGCATCGCGCCAGCGGATTCCGACCCACTTCCCATCATCCGTCCTCTGCAACAACCGCTGCTCATTTAAGGCAAGACGTCAGGTTGGCACCGTTACAGCAGGGGAATCAAAGTGGCTGGAGGTGAAGCAGAGGGGCCTCAGCGAGGCTGCTTCTCCCGCACGCTGACCGAGCCGTCCTCCATGCCGAAGTACACCACCTCTGCCATGTCGATGAAGAGTCCCGTCTCCACCACGCCTGGGAAATGAGGGTTCACACACTGGTTAATGCCAGAGACACCCCAGCGCACAGATTCCTCTGCTCTGACCATGGTTTTGTTTGTTGAAAGGGACTGATGACTCCATCTGAGGTTTGGAGTGAGGTGTCCGGTGTGGGAAATGTGCAGGAAGCCCCTGGGAAGCCTTTTCCATGAGGCCATCCCCAGAACAATCATAAGACCTCAGAGCAACTTCTAGTATCTGAGGGGGGCACAAGGATGCTGGGGAGGGACTCTTCATCAGGGACCGTAGCAATAGGACAAGGGGCAATGGATTTAAACTGAAACAGGAGAGATTTAGGCTAGATATAAGAAGTTCTTCACTGTGAGGGTGCTGAGGTACTGGAATGGGTTGCCCAGGGAAGTTGTGAATGCTCCATCCCTGGCAGTGTTCAAGGCCGGGTTGGACAGAGCCTTGGGTGGCACGGTTTAGTGTGAGGTGACCCTGCCCATGGCAGGGGGGTTGGAACTGGATGGGCTTTAAGGTCCCTTCCAACACAAACCAGTCTGGGATTCTATGATTTTCAGCCACCTGATGACCGAGGGGAGCAAGAGGAAGCTACAGGCAGCCACAGGCTTACCCTTTTCCTTTAAACACATGTAAAATCCTAACCTCTTAGAACACCTGGATCACACTTATTCAAATGTCAGGACTTAGCAGATCTAATGCTACTTCTTCAATTTGCAGCCCATTTGCAAATGTACTTCTGGTTGCATTTAATTATGGGGTGCTCCTAACTTCATAGTGATCACTGAGCCACAGCTAAGAAGGTGGGAAGAAATGAAGGACAAGGGTTAGGTGGCCAATGCCCTGCTGTCACCACTGTATTTAGGCTGTAACAGTTCTGCTCCTCCACGTCTGGGTAGGGAAGATGCTCTTCTCCCTTTAGCAGGCCCATATGTGAGCAGCATATGGTGCTGAGGCCATCTCCACGCCAATGTGATGGAACGGGTCCCATCATTTACTTTTCATCTCTCAACCAAAAGAGATGAAAGGAAAAAGTCCTTATAACACACCATACTGCTGCTTTGTGGGGATGTTGAGGTCTGTGCAACAGGATCCCAACCTGTTCCTGCTTGCCCTGACAACACATAGCCAGTGAAGGCAGTTGTGTTATGGCTTTCAGGGCAAGCAGGTACCTGGGATAAACTCAAAGATAAAAGATACAAGAATATGTATTCAAAAGCTGAGCAGACTTGCTCAAGATAACCAGAAAAGATACCCAGAAGCAGCTGAGCCAGTCTATCTGCTGCACCACTGAGGTCCAGAGAGCTCCAGAGACTTGGATCATGCAGAAGCAGCTCTGGCCTGGGCAGCAGGTCTCATGCCAGGCAGGAGTCCTTGCAGAGAGTTTGCTCCATTTGCAAACAATGCAATCAACCACTGCTTTGCTCTTGCACAGCAATAGCTAGGATACACTGCACCCTTACAGCATAGGACTACACAATGGCAATGGGATGCAAAGCTATAAGCAGCTCCTAGAAAACACTAACCCCGTGTGAACCCTTCCTCCAGCATCCACCAGTGTGTCCACTAAAAGTCCCTCTCTAAGTGGGCACAAGGAGAGCAAGGAGGAGCACAGGACTGGTGTGCCTAATGGGGAACAGTGTCCCAAGTCACCCAGCATGACCCCAGGTTTTCACCACCACATAGAAATGCCACATGGGTACTGTTGTACTAATTCAGCTTGATTTCTCAAGTAGAAGCAGATGTAGGGACCAGTAAGAGGGCAGTAAATACACACACACGTAATCCTCTTATCCAGGGTAGGGTTCTCATGGTCAGGGTTATCCAGCATGGACCAAGCCTTAGCCAGCTTTTGGACTTACCTTTTTCTTTGGTA
The DNA here is from genome assembly GCA_025447955.1 of Psilopsiagon aurifrons. Classification (NCBI taxonomy): domain Eukaryota; kingdom Metazoa; phylum Chordata; class Aves; order Psittaciformes; family Psittacidae; genus Psilopsiagon; species Psilopsiagon aurifrons. Next base: position 9,194 of record JAOEHY010005144.1, read on the forward strand.
TCACAGACATTACCTGGTATCATTTTTATGGCAGTGTTCACTTCACCCCATTCATGAACCTTGTCAAACTTCCAGTCCAGGATGAAGTTCCCGTTGTCTGTCACCACGGGGCCCTGGGAAGTAAACCCACATGTCATACCGTGAGCTCCTTGTCTACTGAGCCCGGCCAGGGACCGTCACAGCCCTCACTGAGACCACCATCACCACCACAACCATTCAGAGTCATCAATGAAGTAAATCAGGGCAGTCCACAATAAGCCTGTAAATAAAACCATCACACAAGGCAACTCCTTGCTCCTTATTCTCCTTCATACAGACAATCATGCAGAAGCTGGAAAACATGATGGAATTTCATCATTGCAATAGGGAATCCTTTTCCCAAGAGTAAAGGTAGATCAATGGCCAAAAAAGGCTGTCACAGGCAACTGAATCCAAAATAAGATCCCCCCCTGCACCAGCGGTAAGAGCGTGGTGTGGATGCTAATGGGGAGGTTTAGGAGCCAAAGAACTGCTGGATTTCAGCATTCCAGATGTGCCTAGCACTCTCCCAAGCCAAACGAAAGGGGAAATTGGGTCTTTTCAACAGGCCGGGGCTGAGGACAAGGTGTTGAGCAGGGTGTACAACCACATGTGCCAGGAGGGATCAGCATCCTCCAAGGACATAGCTGATGTTGGAGCAGCACTGATGTGCATCCCCCAAGCAAGATGGGTCTCACGTTCACAGAGAATGAACTTGAGTTTGCTCTTCTCAAGCACCCAAATGCAGTCCCTAGAGCCTCCCAGGATTAGAAGCATTAAAAACAAGCCTTCAGGTGATATCTCCAGCCTTACTGCACACAGCTCTCTGTTTCCCTTGCCAAGCAAAGTGGCTGGTGAAACCCTGCTGCCCAAGTGATGGGGCAGTGACAGCAGAGACAAAGCACCTTCAGTTTTAATTTAGTCTGGCTCTATGAGGTGCATAGGAGCCTGCGACAGAGCATGAGCTGCCCCCTAACTCAACACCCTATTTGTCAGCACAGACTGTCCTCCAGCCCCCAACACCCTCACAGAGCAGTGGGTCAGACCGGGGCTGGCACTCCCTCCTCTCCCTGCCCAGGGATGCTTGCTTCAGTAGACATAAGCCAGAGAGACTTTCAGTGAGCAGCCTGAACACCTGAACATACACTTCGTTAACCAAAGTATAATTAGGGGAATTACACATGCCATTCGTGGGAGTGAAAGCCCAGATTTAATTAGATGAAAGACCAGACCGCTGGTCCTCCACTTGCCCACGTTCAGATGGCTCCTTTGGGGAAGCTGGGCTGATGAGGGATACTTACTGCTTTGCTAACAGCCATCCGCAGCTCTGCAGCACCTCCGAAGTTTTTGGTCAGGGCTCTGGTGACAGGGACATAAGCCATGGGGATGACTTCAATGGGAATTCCCTTCTTCCATTGCTCCCCGAGGCTCTCTGACTTTTTCCTGAGGACATAGTTTGAGGTGGGATCAGAGTCAGGCATTACATTGCTAACACCATTATCACATCACCTCTTGCAGACCCCTCAGGCAAAACACCCTGCAATCAGTTCACACATGCCTATGTGTAGGAAGAACCAGTTCAATGCATGATTTATTTCCTCAGAACCCCTGTTTTGACACGTTTTGGACAAGCAGGACACACTGTTTTTAATACATCCCTGCAGCAGTATGCACAGAAAGGGAAACCTATTCTGTGCTGACAGTCACTGAGCTCAAAGAGCAGAGCAGCCATTTCCCCGCATTTCCTAAGCAGGACTGCTGAGCTGAAAGTTAAGAAGAAAAGCTAAATAGAATTGCTAGAGCACTCGGAGTCAGGCTCATTTCCACCTACTCCTGCTCCCTTGACCCACTGGAAGGACAACAGTGGCCTAACACAGGACTATCTGAATCCTCCTATAGGACAGAGTTGTAATGGATAGTAATATTCTCACCTGTAATCAGCAATAACGATGAAGCATTTTGCATATCCTGCAACTATCTTCTCCTGTGTCAAGCAGCCACTGCAAGGGGGAGAAATTAGAAACAAAATAATCAGAAAACATCAGATTGCTCCTCAATGTGCTCAATGGCTTTAAAATCCAGTCCCCTCCATCACGTTCTTGTTCATTTTGGTGCTGCCATTGCCCCACACCAGCGCCCCTTCCCCTGCCCCATCACTTCATCCCCCTTGTCCCTCACACACACTTGGTCAGGAGCCACGTCCCATTGCAGGTGCATGCACAGCAACCCCTCAGCCTCTCCAGCCCACCCCAGACCATCAGCAGCCAGAAGGGGATGCTCAGAGGCCACCCGCCACCAGCACCGTGCACAGGACAGCAAGGCTCACCCGCCACCTTTGATAAGGTTGAGGTCAGAGTCCACTTCATCTGCTCCATCGATGGCAACATCGAGCTGTAGGGAGAGGAGGAACTTGGTATGGAAACCCCTCTTGTGCAGCACCAAGGCACTGCTCTTTGTGCAGCCCAGGATCCAAGCAGCAACCAGAATGACACTAGAGCTGGGACCACCTTGATGCCAGCCTGACTGTAGATCAGCATCCCAGTGGTACCAGCCCCCACTAAATCACAGGCATGTAAGAGCAGGAGAAAGGAAAGCCAAAACCTAATTGCTGTCCTGAAAGGACATCCCTTCAGCTTCTATTGTCACTTAAGGACCAGCATGCAGGCAGGGAGCTCATGGGGGAAATCTTGGTGACAGTTCAGCAACACAATATCCCCGGAAGAGATTCTGCCTGTAGGGAACCCAACTCAGCAGCCTATTCACTATCTAAAGCACCAAGCAGTAAGACACGGGGTGGGGAAGAACATAAACTAAGCCTCGTTCTGCAGCGTGGCTGCCTAAACTCACGTCCTCAGGGGAGCACAAAGGAGCCTGGTGCTCTATGAAGGACTAGGTTAGAGGAAGGTCGGGTGAGGTCTCACCTCCGAGGTCCTTACCTCTGGATGTCGGTCCAAGTCACTTAGGGTTAAGCCGTTCTGCAGGATCAGCTGACGGGCCTGTGCACCAAGAAGACAGCAAACACCATTTACAGGTGGCAAACACCATTTAAAGGTGGCAGGAAAGGAAAACAGACTCATGCTGTCAATCGCTCAGCTGCAGCAAGGATGGATTCTCCTTAGAAGAGCTCCACTGCTCCACCCTGAATCCAGAGAGGCTGCAGCCAGCAATGGGAATGCATGGCAAATAGAAAATGATGCTCCCACACCAGATTAATTTAATCAAAGGAAAACCCCTGCTGCTGATTTGAACTAAAAGGCTCACACAGTGCAACAGGAGGGTTTGGATCTCTCTGTACCAAATAGCAGGAGGTGCCATCAGCTTGGTGGGAATGGCTTGTATCTAAGCATTAGAGAAGATGCGGGGTTTTGAGTTCTGTGTTGTGTCAACTTGGACATCATTCTCCTTCACTCACATCCAGCCCCTCTGATTTCCTTCAGCTGAAAAATGGGAGCAAGCAGATTAAGTATTTACACCACAGTGATGCGGAGCTAACAGTGAAAATATTTACCATATTGGAAACAAACAAGCAAACAAACAAGGTTATAAAGAAACATCCAACCCATGGAAGAAGAACGGAAAGCTTCTGAAACAGGTACTTGGCAGCCCAATCTCACTGAAGTGGCCGTGTATTTCCCTCTAGTGGCAACACAACACAGAGCACCCACAGCGACCCTCCACTCAGTGCATCCGTTTAAACGGAGACTCATGGAATTGTTTAGGTTGGGAAAGACCTTTAAGATCATCGAGTCCAACCATTAATCTAGCACGAACAAGTTGACCACTAAACCATGTCCCCATGTGTCACATCTACATGTCTTTTAAATACCTCCAGGGATGGAGACTCCAGCACTGCCCCGGGAACTTCTTCCAACACCTGACCACCCTCTGGGGAAGGAGTTGCTCCTAATACCCAATCTCACCCTGCCCTGGTGCAGCTGAGGCCATTTCCTCTCGTCCCATCCCTTGTTCCTTGGGAGCAGAGCTCAGCCTCCTCCTGGCTCCATCCTCCTCTCAGGCAGTTGCAGGCAGCGATCAGGTCCCCCCTGAGCCTTCTCTTCTCCATCGGTACCCCCCAGGTCCCTCAGCCGTTCCCCATCACACTGTGCTCCAGGCCCTGCACAGCTCCATTGCCCTTCTCTGGCTCCACTCCAGCACCTCAATGTCTCTCTTGCAGTGAGGGGCCCAGATCTGAACACAGGTTTCGAGGTGCGACCTCTCCAGTGCCCAGTGCAGGAGGACAGTCACTGCCCTGGCTCTGCTGCCACACTGGTGCTGGTACAGGCCAGGATGCTGCTGTCTGCCTGGGCACAAGCTGCTCATGTTCAGATCCATCAATCAGCACCCCCAGCTCCTTTCTACCGATCAGCTTTTCAGCTACTCTTCCCAAAGCTTGGAGCATTGCATGGGGTTGCTGTGACCCAAGTGCAGGAGCCAGCACTAAGCCTTGTAGAACCTCATACACTCGGCCTTGGCCCATCAATCCAGCCTGTCCAGATCCCTCTGCAGGGCCTTCCTACACTCAGACAGATCAACACTCCCTTGCTGCTGCCTGCAAACTGACTGAAGGTACACTTACCCCCCTCCAACAGGAGTTCCAGCTTATAGAACCTTGAACTGGTCTTCTGCATTACAAAGCATCACCTGAATGAGATTCCCTGCTTGCACGGACTCTGCTCCAGTCTGAACTCCACATCATGCTGTAGCTAGACCAAGAAACCTCAGTGCAATAGCCTGGATCAACTGATTTCTCTGTATCTTATCCACTAACAAAGTGCATCAGTTGTAGTTACTGACATCCCAGAAACATTAAGACAAGTTAGCAAGTGGTACTGCTGGCAATGAGCTATGACCTGAATTGCTTATGGTGGCATTTCATAGCATGCAGTGTTAACACCCATGGGCTGTGGACTCTTGACTGTGCACTAGGATTGCCCTAAGGACTCACAATATAAGGAGGATAAAAACCAGTGGGTTTCCATTCATCACATGGTGTCCATGAAGAGGGATTTCAGGAATGGAAAGCATTGATAAATCACTGCACTGCACATGCAGGCCCGATCCTGAACCGGCTTGGAGTCAGCAGCGTGGGAACAAGATGGCTTTCTTCAGGCTCTCTGCTTGGAAGGCAATGAAGCAGAGCAGCAGGAACCAAAGCAGAGCTGCCACAGCAGGGGAAAGGTGATAACTGCCCAGCACTTGCCAAGAATGGTCTCACTCCGTGCTCTCGGCACACATCCGGGTGAAAAGGAGAAACAAAAAAGCCAAGGGACAGATACTTACCCTGGCTCTAGCTTTACTGGTGGTGATGGAATAACCCAACCTGACAACAAGGGAGGAGAATAAAAGCCTACTGAAACCAATCCTTCCTTGCCACCAACCTCAGGCAGCCATTTACACCTGTACATAGCAAAACCAGGATGCTGTTTTGCTGACCTGGGAGTGCTTCAATTGGGACTGGTTTGGGTCTAAGAGATGGCAAAAGATAGGAGACAGTCCCGTGTCTGGGGCATATTGGGTCCTACAAGTGCATGATCTACCTGTTCCCTTTTACAGCAACCTTTTTGTTTTACTGCAGCATTACACAAGCTGTCCCAGCATTTCAAGGCAGGACAGGCTCCAGCCCACAACCACTGCAACAGCTTTATCAGTGTTTTCTGTAAGACCTAGTAACTGATCTCAGAGCTCCTTCCCCAGGTTCCAATGGGACACGTTATGTCAGGATGGGGATCATTTTAGACATGACAGACCCTCACCACAGTCTATAGATGCAACAGAAGGATTGATAAAGGTTAAAGAAAGGAAAAAGCAAAGTAGTTTGTACTGGCTTTGTCTTTCGCAGCAGTTCGCATTGTACCCCAGTTGGCCACTGGTTTGCAACAGCCAGGAAAAGAGCACCTCCCATCAGCCCACACTCTCACTTAAAGAACATCTGCAGGGTAAGAGGATTTTCACTTTTCATATAACCATAGACTCATTTAGGTTGCAAAGACCTTTAAGATCATCAAGTCCAACCGTTAACCCAGCACTGCCAAGGCCACCACTACCCCATGGCACTGAGGGCCACTTTTACACATCTTCTAAATACCCCAGGGATGGGGACCCCACCACTGCCCGGGGCAGCCTGTTCCAGTGCTTGACAACCCCTTCAGTGAAGCCATTTTTCATACTACCCAGTCTAAACCTCCCCTGGCCCTTCTTGTCGATGGGGGTCACACTTGCTAATGTTCAGCCAACTGGGATCTCCCCAGTGAGCCAGGACTGCTGCTAAATGATGGGAAGTGGCTCGGTGAGCACTTCCAACAGTTCCCTCAGCACCCTTGGGTGAATCCCACCCAGCCCCATAGATTTGCGTGTGTCCAAGTGGTCTAGCAGGTCACTGATCGTTCCCCCTTGGATTACAGGGCTTCATGCTGCTCCCCATCTTTGTCTTCCAGCTCAGGGGGCTGGGTACCCCAAGAACAATTGGTCTTGCTATTCAAGACTAAGGCAAAGAAGGCATTAAGTACTTCAGCCTTTTCCTCATCCTTTGTCACTATGTTTTCCCTACTGTATCCCATAAAGAATGGAGATTATCCTTAGCCCTCCCTGTGTTGCCAATTTATAGACACATTATTTATTGTCTTTTACGGCAGTAGCTATAGCAGTTGGCTTTAATTGGGCTTAGCTCTTCTAATTTTTCCCTGCATAACCTCACAACACCCTTGTAGTCCTCCTGAGTTTCCTGCCCCTTCTTCCAGAGCTCATAAACTCTCCTTTTCTCCCTGAGTTCCAGCCAAAGCTCCCTGTTCAGCCCTCTTCCCCGATGGATCATCGCTCAGCATATGGGGACGGCTGCTCCTGTGTCCTCTCACATTTCCCCCTTGAAGAATGTCCAGCCTTTGGGACTCCTTTGGCTTTCAGGACTGCCAAGGGACTCTGCCACCCAGGCTCCTAAACAGGCTAAAATCAGCCCTCCAGAAATCTGGTTCTGCTGACTCTGCCTCTTGTTTCTCCAAGAGTTATAAACTCTTAACACACTGTTATCGCTATGCCCAAGACTCTCACCATGGTATCTGCCTTGCAGGCCTTCCTCCTGATTCTTACCCGTAAACACTCAAACCTACCATCAGCATCCTTAAGCTCAAGATAGTCAAAACACTCCTTTCCATAAAGGACCACCCCACCAACACTCCTTCCATGCCTGTACCTTCTGAGGAGTTTATAGCCACGCATGCACTGCAGCACTCCAGTTGTGCCCGTCATCCCACCATGTTTCCAGGATGGCAGCTCTGTCACAGCTTCCCAGCCGTGCAGTGCCTTCCAGCTCCTCCTGTTTGTTGCCCATGCTACGTGCCTTGGTGCAGATGCACTTTGGTGGGGCTATTGATCCCACCACCTTTTGGGGGTAAAAGACCCAACTCCCACACAACCATTCTCAAGAGCTTCTGTGGTTTCTAACACATTAACCCTGGTGAATTTGCTGTTGCATGGATTTCCATCCCCTACCTCCACTAAGACTGAAGGACCTCACTAGCACGCTATCCCTCAAACACTGGTGTGCTGCCCCCAGGCTTAGCTCTGGTGAGTCTGGTTTGATCCCTTTGCCCGTTCATATGCAGTTTAAAGCTCTTTCAATGAGCCCTGGTTACTCCAGCACAAAGATCCTTTTACCCCTTTGAGTCTGGGGTACCCCAATTGTCACCAGCAGGCCTGGTGTTGAGTAAATGAAGCCATGATCATGGTGACACCAGGCCTGGAGCCAGGCATTGACCTGCTGGCTCTTCCTCTTTCTTCCCTCATCATTCCCTGCAACTGTAACGGTGGAGGAGAACAATCAGATTTTAGGGTAACTCAGGTTGGTCTCTATCCAACCTCCACATCAAAGCAGGGTCAGCTACCAGGTCGCTCAAGGCTTAACCTACTCAGGTCCTGAAAACCTGGAAGGATGGACTCTGTACAGCCTGCCCCACTGCCTGACTGTCCTTGACGTGAAGAAGCGTGACAAAAGTCCAACCCCAAGGTCCACACCACGACATGAGGACACATGCCCAATTCCTAGAGTGGGGCATAGCCACCCAGCCTCAAAAACCCCACGGATGGTCCCCACCATGTCACCTCTCCCTGTCCAAAGGGACCAAGGTAACATCTTGCTGCTCTGCAGTGGGTTCCCACCTCAGAGAATAGAGGCAGAGACCAAAGCCAGTTGCCTGAAGGCATGGAAGCAGCTCAGAAGCTTTCCCAGCAGCTCTGCATTTCCCGTGTTCACCTCCCCCTGCAAACCTCTCAAGAGCTGGCATGGCATGAGCCAGTTCCCGCAAAAGCTGTGCAACAAAGGAAAGATGAAGCTTATTTCTCTTCTTCAATTGCTTAGAAAAGCCAGTTGATGCGTTTCAAATCCTCCTGAAAACACATCAGCTTTCTATTATTGCTTGCAGCGTGCTTTTTACAGCTTTCAGGGCTTGATACAGAACCAAAGGAGACATAAGTGTCTCCAATGAGTTCTGCATTATGAGCCTGGCTCACCACTAAACAGCACTCTTCCACAAGCAGGATGCAGAGGAAGCCATGACCAGCGTTACCACACTGGCTTGAAACATGGCTCAAAGCACTACAGCATCCCCGCAGCTCAGGTCAGGGTAACAGCACCATCACCACCAGCTCCATCAGGTCTATCTGCAGGCTGCACCACAACTGCTTTCACTGGTGCTTTCAGTTAGTCACACCACTGTGAGCCAGCCCAGACAGTGGTGTGGTTCCCTCCCACAGCCCATGGGAGGATCCCCTGGGTGAGTGTTTGCAAAGGAGGAAAGCTCTTACCTGGAAAGACGTAGGGATGCAAACAATTGTCAGGTTCTCCTCTTTAACCCGCTCAGCTGGAGGAAAGAAAAGAAGTCTCAGTTTGGTGAAACAACACCATCACTTTAAGAAATCTCAGTTCCGAGCAGCCCCTTATAATGAATCACTGCAATTACTTGCTTGGCTTGCCAATAACTCAGGCTCAAAATGCAAACAGGTGCCACCCTGCATAGGCTGAGGCTCTGTTTCCAGGGTCAGAAGTGTTTAAACACCCACCCTGGCTCAGCCCAAGGCACCACGAGCCATTAACCTTTGTGTCTCCCGCAGCAGAGGAGCCCCGTCAGCAAATGTCACCTGGGACATAAAGCCCTGCTGCCCCCTCTCACTCCATTAGACAGGTTTTAGCTGCACTCCCTGTAAACAGCAGCTGTCTGAAAGGTTTTCTGGCTTGTTGCCTTGGGGAACATCACATTCATTTATTATAGAACTTTTAAATATATGGCAGGGAAAGGACTAATAAAATACAGTATTCCATTAAATAGAAGGAAATATTTCCTCCCTCAGGTTAACCTCAAATGACTAAAATCTATTACTAAGATATCATTATGGACAAAATGTTATTTTAGTAATTACAATACTTGGGCACAAGCCAGCAGCCAGGAGTCAGAGGCAGCTCTCACACCAGAGCAAGCACACTGGCTACATGCTTCATGTAACGCTACTGTGGAAGGGCAGAAGATGCAACGCATGAGGCCGTGTGTTGTTACAAACCCCATCCCAGTGCTAATGCATTCAGTTGACATGAAAAGTCAGAATTCGCAGCCTGGAACAGGCACTCCACTTTAAATACTGCACCCATTTATTCAGAGATGGACTTTATGTAGTTGGAAGTGGTGGCAATACTGAGCCCAACCCAGAAAGCTGAACTGCAGCTCCCAGGCAAGTAAGTGTGTTACAGACACCGTGAAGGGTAAGGTGGATGCCAGGGGCAGGCACAGCACCATCCCTTCTGTTGCCCTGCAAAGCAAAGCACTGTGCTATGCTCAGACCTCAGCACCACTTGCCCTCTGTGGGTGACACTGCCCAAGAAGGTGACAAGGGGACTTCCCAACCATGCAAAGCCTCCCATGTGGGACACACTGAGCTCTGCTTCCAGCGAGAATCCCTCTCTGCATCCAAGCAAGACCCTCAGGAGCAACAGACCTGATCCTGCACTCCCAACCCACCACAGCATCCTCTGCTGCTCAGGGTGGCATCCAAGTGAAGCAGGACAGGGTACAGCACCTCCACAGGCAGATCTGCCCTAGGGCTGAGAGTGCCCTGTGAACAGAACCTTAAACCTCTGTAATGAGGCATGAGGATAATTGCTCTCACATTCCCTTTGCAGAAATGCATTAGCTTCACTTGAATATGATGCTGAAATGTTCTGAATCACACCTTGATTAAACCTGCACCTGGGGCAAGCAGGTAAACCTAGCTATAAGGTATGAAAAATGCAGTGGGATTTCACATTCCTTTTTGTTACACCTCATCAGTACCCTCAGTGTGAATAAAGTGGATGTGAGCAAACAACGTGAGCTGCATACAAATGGGTTAACGGAAGCAGAGCAGCTGCATGGCCCAAAGCCACAAAGCAAGGCAGGACTAGGCAGAGCTGGAATGAAATGCAGGAGTTCAGCTCCAGTTTGTGGTGGGTGCCAGAAAAGCGCTTTGCCTGGCTCTATGGAGAACAAGTGGTAAACCATTACCTCCTCTGGACTCTCTATGCAACATATTTGGAGAGTGAGACCCAGTTTTAGCCTTCAGCTTCAAGGAGAAGACAGCAGTCGGTGAAAGGAGCTGACACATCAGCCCTAAGTCAGCATCCAGATGACTTAGCATGGCTTTGAAGTAGCTGGGGCAGCTGTGCAAGGGGAGGGAGAGGAAGAGGAGCATCCTACCTAATCGATGCACCGCGTGGACTATCGTAGAACCACTTCCAATCCCAAGAACTTGATTGTTCTGCAGATCAAAGAGAGACAGAGGAGAGCTGTTACTGGGGGCTCAGCACAAGGGCTTCCCGCTTTTCCTGGCAGATTCAACATGATGAACCCATGCAGTGGAACCTTGCCCAGAGATGCACACTGACACACATCATCTTAGCCCGCTGCAGGCAAGCAAGGGAACACACCGTGCCAGTGAGGGCACCACGGTGTCTGTGGCAAAGGGCTTTTAAGCAACTCAACCCCTCATTAAAGGACACTTATTAAATACCACCCTGCTCTGAATGCCAGGGTACTCAGTGCACACTCACTGCTGGCTGCAGGCACTCCACGCAACCTCTCCTGCCGGAAAGCTGGGAGTTTCAGACAATACCACAGAGGAAGAAGCTGAAAGAACCTCAAGATAACATCTCCCCAGGAAGCCACACAGTAAAAGCATGGGTTTGCTGCCAACTGTATTGTTAGTAAACAGTACACATGCACCAGCAGCTGCTCCTAGGGAATAAAAACTGCCTACAGGACAGTCCAGCTACACACTTGAAAGATGGATGAGCCTGGCAGTATATAATGAAGAGGATCCTATTTTAACCACAGCTCAGCCCTGGCCTTTCTCTGCTTATGGTGTGGTTAATGAAGGATCACTACTATCTCATCCATAACACAGACATGCATCTAAAAGGGGCTGCAGGCTGATGGTGGATGGGTTCAACTGTGTTACATCTCAAGAGGACGCCCTGACATGTAGATCTGTTTGTTATCAACTCAGTCTCACTGAGAGCTACCCGAAGCCTCTCACACACTTCCCGTTTCCAGTGTACTTCCCCTTCTTTGGATGGGATCCAAAGCTTAAATTGACTTAAGGAGGCCCAATATCACTACAGAGACTCCAGATGAGGAAGACCTGAAGGCAGCCAGTAATGCAGGCAGAAAGCTGGTGTGTGTTATCTCTTGGACATTAGATGGGTCTGGAGCTCTTTCTCCATGTGCAGCAAATCCAGAGTTCAGCAGCTATGGAAAAAGCCACACCTGCAGTATTTCAACCAGCTCAACTCTTACACAAGCACACAAGCTGCCAAGGTGGAGCTCAGCACAGGTCATACTCCCATAGGATTAATGATTTCCCTCGCTTCTGCAGGTTGAAAGCTCAAAGAAAACGGAAGTTCTCCAAACCCCAGCACACAACCAGGGACTCGGCTCATATCCCAGCCCTCAGTAACCACCGTGACCCTGCAAAAGACAGGGAAAGCAGGAGATGGCTTTCTGCATGCCTGCAACGCTGCCAGCAGAAACCAAATAGCTCTCAAGGCTCCTCAGCTTCACCTGCCCTATGGATGAGCCAAGTGTGGCCAGCCAAGGAAGGGGAAGCAAAGCTGCACAGAGGTACTGCACGTCCTAAGAGACTTGTTTTGACTTGGAAGAGGCAGTTTCTTCTCTTTGCCCTCATTTCTGTAAGGTAAGACAGCTTTTTTGAGCAAAAAATGGCCAAAAGGGATGGTGAAACCTCAGCATCAGGCGCTCCACTGTAGTGAAGAGGGAAGAGCTCACAAGGGTCCCAGCCCATGGCTGGCAATAAACTTGAATGTATTTATCAGTGATCACAGAATCACAGAATCAGCTGGGTTGGAAAAGACTTTTAAGATCCAGTCCAACCGTTCCCCAGCACTGCCCGGGGCCACCACTGACCCATGGCACTGAGGCCTCATCTACACAGTGCATGAGCACTTGCAGGGACGGTGCCTCCCGCACAGCCCTGGGCAGCATCTTCCAATGCTGAGTACCCTCTGGGGAAGGAATTGCTCCTCAGCTCCATCCAAACCTCCCCTGGCACAGCCTGAGGCCGTTCCCTCTTGTCCCATCCCTTGTTCCTTGGGAGCAGACACCAGCCCCCTCCTGGCTCCATCCTCCTCTCAGGCAGTTGTGATGAGGGGAGAAGTGTCCTTCCTTCGGTGGTGGCAAGACCTTGGGCTAAGTGGGTTTTGGAGATGAACAGTTTAAGCCAGGTCAAACTGGTGCTGTCACAGCCCTGCCTTAACTGCAGCTCCCACCTCAGCTCCAACCCAACCAGACCAGGGGCAAAACCGGCCAAAACCATTCACCTTTAAAACAGTGGCAAGACAAACAACGAGAAGGAGCAGAGCACAGGGTCAGCGTGCAAGGGGCAGGTCCAGCTCACAGCACTGAGGAGCAGCGCCCAGGCAAAGAAAGAAGACATTTCAGGTTCAGTAAAACCCCAGCAAACAAAACCAAGGCACTGACCCACAGCATAGCCAAGGACCCATTTATGGACTCCAGGAGTGGAATCAGCAGCAGCCACAGCACTTCGTCAGCTAAACAAAGGGTTTAGAGACACTGCTTAGCGTTACAGATGTGGACAAGACAACGCACACGGAGTGGGTATCAGCAGCAGCACAGGAGCTGGTGGGTCCAATGTAAGCTTATCCAAACAGCAGCAGATAAATTCAGTGAAAAGCCCAAAGTTTCCTCTTATAAATGCTCGGTCCATCCATCTTTTCACTTCTAACAATGACGCTGACAGGGCCAGGCCCTGCCTTCAGAGCTGATGTATAAATGCAAAGCCAGCTCTTCCCAAGCAGCTTATGGCTTTAAAGCCCCAAGCCCTGTGCCAGCCCCACTCCTCCAAGCTATCAGAGCCTCACTGCCTAAGGCTGGTCACTCAGTGTCCACTCCAGTAGTGGGGAGCTCTGTGGGTAAACACACCAACCTGGCTTTAGTAATAATAATTATTATTATTATATGCAATAATACAATGAGAGAAAAGTTCTTTCCTAACACCCAGCTCCCCAGGTTTACATCTGCCGCAGGCTGCATGAGATGCAGGCACAGCTAAGGATGGGTGAGAAGGAGACTGCCAAGTGAGGAGCCTCATCCAGTACCAAGCCCCTGGCGCCACGGATTTACAGCACCTAAACCTTTATGTTAAGCAGAAGAGATTTGTCCAACACAACCAAACCCTCAAGTCACTGATGTCTCACATGTCTCTTCCATGCAAGGAAGCGAATCTGCAGCTTTGCTTTCAGAGATAACAGTGATTTCAGAGATAACCGTTAACTGCCAACAACCGCACACGAAACTCTCCCTTACAAACAGCAAATGCACCCTGACAGTGCAAACTAGAAGGGAGATGGGTTTTCTCTGACAGCTGAGCCCACCCGAGTCCTTGGTGGTGCCTCCAACCTGCTTCTCCACCACTGCTCTGAGCCAGCTTCTGCACCAAGCACTGCGGTATTACCCCAGACGCCGCCTGTTTTAATCATTCAGAGGGGCACTGAACTTTAATCAGCTGCAACACAGCCACAAACATTATCCCAAGTCTGCCTGACCACACAGCAGCACAAAGGCCAGCTACTGCACCAGGAAAAGCCCAAAATGAAGAGTCACCTTCTGTCCCAGATCAAACCGGATAACCCACAGTACGTTCGTGCCTTGGCTGCGCACCTTGCGACATGAGTCCTTCCTCAGTGTGCAACGTTAGGACTTGCTTTGGGTAAAAAAGAGGGGTTTAATGCAACTACAGGTCCATTCCCCAGGCTCCCTCACCCCACAGGCTGCCTTTGAGCTTGCTGGCCTGGCAGGGGGTAGGTCTCACATACATAGGTGTGTTCTCTGCAGGCAGGTACAGAGTGCTCAGAGGAAGGACAGGCTGCAATACAAGTGAAACATTATGGGACATCAGGGAAGTCACCTCAAGATGCTAACCTGGAAGGGGGAAGCAGGAAGAAAAAGGAAACTTCCTCCCCCCACTGCTATAATCAACCTTCTTGGCATTGACTCTAAGCCAGTTTCATCACCCCTGTTGCAACAGGGCTTGCACAGCAAACACTGTGATAAACCAGTGTGTGACTTTAACTGTTGATCTTCCAAGTGTTCACAATCAGGCTGTGACAAACTTCAAGCAGATCCGGTCCTATTTGAGCTTCAAAGGTTTTATGGAAGCCCCTTGCTGCACTTCCTTCCCTGCAGAGGATAAGAACCCCCTGGCTGTTGCTCTTTGCTTGGGTGCTCAGAAACAGGGTGAAGCAGTGGAGCATTCCGAACTTGGGAAAAGGAGATGGACATGGCATTATCCTGAACCCCCACCACAGCCCAGCTTGCAAGAGTGTACATGGTGAATGCTCGGAGATGCAGGACATTGAGCCAGGCAAGGCACGGAGCTGCTGCCTGGGAGCTCTGCACTGGGCAAACCCTGATGGGGAGGGAAAAGCAGTTTTCTCCCAT
The DNA here is from genome assembly GCA_025447955.1 of Psilopsiagon aurifrons. Classification (NCBI taxonomy): domain Eukaryota; kingdom Metazoa; phylum Chordata; class Aves; order Psittaciformes; family Psittacidae; genus Psilopsiagon; species Psilopsiagon aurifrons. The sequence continues at coordinate 24,205 of JAOEHY010005144.1, forward strand.
CTCTCCAGGCTAAAGGATCGCAGTCCAAAGCAAAGGAGGAATAGGCTTGGTGGGACACAATGGTCCCTCCTAGCATCCCAGGACTGTCCATGCTACAGAGGGAGGTTGGGTTGTGCATACCCCCCATGCACCTCAGAGCTGCTCCATGCACTGGAGGGTATCCATGCAGCCCAAAGTCTAACCATGCACTGGTAAGCTCCCTGCACCTCATGGTCACTGCATGCACTGTGGGGGTCCCTGCATCCCAGAGCCTGTTCCTGCAACCCAGGTCCTTCCATGCACTAGGAGACTCCGGGGACCCCGTGCTCCCTATGGTCACTCCATGCAGTGGGGGCCCCTGCATCCCAGAGCCTGTCCATGCACTGGGAAGCTCTGTGCACCCTATGTCCGCTGCATGCACTGGGGGAGTCTCAGCATCCCGGCACAGCTCCACACACCCTGGGATCCATCCACACTCCGGGAGGCTCTGTGCATCCTGTGGCAAACTCTGTGCTTTGGGGGTCCCCGCACTCCAGAGCCTGCTCCTGCACCCTGGGGTCCGTCGGTGCGCTGGGAGGCTCCGTACACCCCGTGGCCGCTCCCTGCACTGGGTGTCCCTGCACCCAAGAGCCCGTCTGTGCACCGGGAGGCTCCGTGCACCCCGCGGCTGCTGCGTGATTTGGGTGTCCCCGCACCCCAGGGCTTGTCCCTGCACCCCGGAGCCCGTCCGTGTTCCGGGAACGCTCCGAGCACCCCGTGGCAGGCTCTGTGCTTTGACGGGTCCCTGCACTCCAGAGCCTGACCCTGCACCGCAGGGTCCGAACGTGCTCCGGGAGGCTCCGTGCACTTCGTGTCCCCTCTGTGCTCTGGGGGTCCCTGCACCCCGGAGCCCGTCCGTGCTTCGACAGGCTCCATGCATCCCGCGTCCGCTCTGTGCTTCGGGGGTCCCTGCACTCCAGAGCCTGTTCCTGTACCCCGTGGCCACTCTGACGTTTGGGGGTCCCTGCACCAACAGCCTGTCCCTGCACCGCGGAGCACGGACGGGCTCCGGGATGCTCCATGCACCCCGCGTCCACTCCGTGCATTGGTCGGTCCCTGCCCTCCGGAGCCCCTCCGTGCTCCGGGATGCTCCGCGGGCACCGGGGATCCGCGCCCTCCGTTGTCCCCCATGCCCCGAGCACCGCCGGGTCCGTGCGGTCTCACCTGGACGTGCTTGTCCACGGCCGCGCAGGCAGCCAGCCGCTTGGCCTCCTCTGCCATGGTGCCGCTGAGCCGCCCGCGGCTGAAGCCGCGCCGCCACGGCCCCGCTCGGAGCCTCCCCGGCGGCCGGGCGGCCAGCGCCGTGCTGCGGAGCGGGCC
>JAOEHY010005146.1:0-57671 GCA_025447955.1 Psilopsiagon aurifrons
GGTGGGTGTTATATAAAAGACTTTTTAATATTAAAATATTTCCTTTTTTCTATGTGGTCTTTAAAATAAAGCCTGCAGGGCTGTTAATATCTCTGATGTTATTGCTTTGAAGACTACATAAAATGATTTTAAAGCAGATGCTTTTAAAGGACTCGTCCATTTCTAACACTATCGCTCAATCTGACTTTTGTAGCACTAACTGTAAGTGGAAATTTTGATATAATGGAAGTTAAAGGCAAAAGATTTTATATGACAGTTTGAACAGATGCATATTTCTAAGTGCTGAACTTTCATTTGTTTGGATTTCATTTAGAGAAGGATACTTTATAGAACTACAACTATCTCACCGCATTTGACTGTAGATTTTTAAGTGTAAAAGATCTTCTGCCTTTTATGTACCTAATTCAGTAAAGTGAAAAATTACCCTCTTCTACCTAATAGCAAGGAATCCACAAGAATTTTAGCACATTATCCTCTCTGTCAGCCTGGAAGATAAAACCAGGCACATTCAGCAATGTTTTGTTTAGAAAGCCTAGGAGGAAAGATCTGAAAAAAATGTGAGAGGTTTTTAAAGTTACTTCAGTCTGTCAGGACCTGTTCTTACAGTAGATGCCCCATCCCTGGAAACATTCAAGGTCAGCTTTTACAGGGCTCTGAGCAACCCAATCCAGTTGAAGACGTCCCTGCTCATTGCAGGGGGTGGGGAATAGATGACTTTTGAAGGTCCCTTCCAACCCAAACTATTCTATGATTCTATAACAGTTAGCTATATTTTAAGCCATTATTCGAGTATCTGACAATCAGATTTCAAGGAAGAAATATTAACCTGGCTGATGCTGTAACCAGCTTCTTAGAAAGAGAGGCAGTCTTCCCCAAAATGCAATGTTATAATTATTACATGTGTTTATATTTGATCTATTTACACATGTTTCGTTTGTGTCATATGGAATGACATTTAAATACCTTTAATCTCTTACAAAAACACTGCCTTGCAATTATTGCTGAAGAAGCAGTATCCAGCTAGCCAAATCAGGTGTGCTCAGAACACCTGAAGAGAATGTTTCTCAGCTGAATTTGCAGCCTCTGGTCCAAGTTTACATCTGGTCTAGCTTTGCAATTCAAAACATCCATTTCCTAGTGCATGCTGCATGTAAGACAAAATGCTTACCTTTGAGAGAGGGACTGAGGCCTTCCCCTTCCCCAAATGCAAGCCTGCATGTGTTTGTGAATGTGGTTGGAAAATTATGAGAAAACAATAAAGACCAGTGAAACAATGAAAATATCCACTTCCTGCCCTCCCAATTCTCTGTGATTATCCTCTCTGATGAGCAGACCAGCAGTATTTCCAATGCAGTGTAGGGTCCTTGTCCCACACCTAACCCTCCCTGCACGTGTTCCTGGGTTAAACCAGGGGGTGCTCAATCCCATCCTCATCCCAGCATATAGTCAGGACACAGCAAAAATCACATAGAGACGAAGGGAAGGCTGGAAGGTCCATGCAGTCCCACAGTCAAAACTGTGGGTCTGCAGATAGATATGAATGGAGTTGCTGGGTTGGTTCATTTGCTGATGGACACATGTCCGAGGGCAAAAGGCAGGTATCCTGGCAGGTTTGATATACCTGAGATGCTGAGCACCAGTCTAGTATCACAGTGTAGAAGGCTGAAGACAGCTGAGACAAACCAGCAGGGCAGCATTGCAAAAATTGCTGCCACACATTACAGACATTGAAATCATGTTTTTCCAATGCTGATTAGTTTGATGGCCTCATAGCTCTTACACTGAATGAGCATGGCAAGGCAGAAGAAGGGTATTCTTCTTGCACTTCTCTCTCCTTGCCTTCAGGAGCCAGCCATTGTCTGGCAGAAGCCCTTAGAGTGTAGATTTGATACATGGCAATGCAACATGTCACCCAGGATTTATGCTGCATCAAGGGGACTCTAATCCTCTGTTTAAAGTGCCTGTGAAGAAAGGCTTCATGAAAGTTGGACACTCTGTTGCATTAGTGAATGTTTATTGCTGTTCTGATAGAGTACTTTCAGGTATCATAACTTTTGTCAGACCTGAGGTGCAAGCAGGGAGGCATAAATATCCAGAGGAACGCTGCTTACATGGCACACACTCTCTGCAGCAGGATTTCCCTGAAAGTATATATAGCGTTGGTGAGCTTCCTTCCCCTGGGACTTCTGGGATGACATAAAGATGCAGAGAGATTTACCAACACAAGCATTTGTCTCAGCACACCATTGGAAAGATGCAGAAAGGAAAAGGAAGAAAATGGGGATGATCTGCCTGGCTGTAGAGGAAGCTTTAGCATGACAGAGATGTTGATCTAACCTTGTGTTGTTATTCCTTGCAGTCGCTCCAGCTGCCCCAGGTTCCAACCATTCACCTAGAAAAACTTAATTTCCAATCAATACTGAGAAAGCCATACTTCAGAGATTAAGAAAGACCTTTTCTTCTTACTTCTGCATGTACTAAAGTCATGTCAGACTGAACAAAGAGCAGAAATAGAAAATATAACTTGTCCTTCAGCACTGAATAATTCTCATGATTTATTCAGCATCTTCTTTGCCAAGTGCGAAAATGACACATTATTACCCTTTTTCTTCTGAAATACTTGTGCTTGCCCTGCTATTTCCAAGTAGCCTCTCAGGGTGCACCAAATGTAACAAGAACTATTTTACCAGATGTTTTCAGCTTAACATGAAACAGAGACTGGCTCTTTGTTTTCCTAATGTGCTGGCGTGTGCTCTGCTCTCCAAGGGGAATGAACTTGGAGCCAGGTTAGTCACCCATAAATGGAGCAGGGTTAATGTTCAGATGAAAACAAAAATAATTATGATTTGAGTGATCAAATTTCTTGGAGTATGAAATAATATAGTGGGCAAAAGCTATAATTCACATGGCACAGTCACCCACTAATGACATTTCTGGGTTGTTTCTGAGTGATTTCAAGACACTGTGCCATAAAATCTTAATGCATTGTATTAGAATAACCATGTGTTTTAGATGTAATGATCTTCTTGGAGCCTTCTTGTTGTATGATTTATTGTGCCTTAGAATTATTTTTCAACTGACATTTGTGAATGATAAGCATTTTTTTCTGCTTGGTAATGTGGCTGGAAACAAAACCATGCAGAAAATAATGTACTTTTGTATTGTACAAATGCAGCTTGATACTCTATTACAAGACAAAAGCATTCTCAGAAAATCTTTTTGTGTGACAATATGCAACCGCTCAATACACCAACTTATCTTGCACAAAGGGAGTCCTATGATGAAGGTTTTGATTGTTCTTAGATACACAAAAAGCAGCCTTACATGTTTCAGAATGACTCATAACAGGGTGATTCATAGCAACTAAGCTGTCGGGGTCTTTGAAGAAGCTCAGGTCTGAATTTTACATGCATTGGGAATATTTTCCTCCATTTTGAGGAGCAGCAAGTTAGGCAGAAAGGGCCTCTATGATCAGTTAAAATTGCTCCTGAACTGACAGAGTTGGTGTGCAGGCTTCTGGGTAGATGGCTCCACCCCAGGCTGTGCTGAGTTGGTGCTAAGCGCAGCAACATGGCCCAGGTGGGCAGGTTTAAAGCTCTGGAGTGGTGGATGATGTGGACACGCACTATGCAGTGCCCCTGCATCCTGATGTGGGGTTTATTAGCACAATTAAGTCTGTGAATAATTCCATGGGACAATGGCATTTTACTTACCCCTCTGAGCAAAAAGACATAATTTGCTTTTTACTTTATTGATTCTTCATTAATCTACTGAATAGACACTTTGTGCTGATCCCTTGTTCCCACATACCCACTGCCATTCCCATATGAGCTCTCCTCTCCATCACTCCCTGTCCTTGCTAGCACACACTAGTTGTCTCACATCTCATTGCTATTCAGCTCACAAATCTGCATTTCCTGGTTTACAAGTGTTACTATTTCAGCCATCACTTTGGCTTTTGTCCCCATTATTCCTTCTCAAACTATATCTGTTCTTTGTGACTTTTGATATATTTGGTTAAAGGCTGTTTTGAAGAACAGCTTTCTTCTTAGAATTGCCCAGCAAGCCCACCTAGCTTGTGGGCTGGCCTGACTGACCAGCCCCATCAGCCTGTAGACCTCAAGAGATGGAGAAATTGAGATGAAGCTCATTGCTTATCAGCCACTGATCACAGCTGGACTTCATGGGTAGCGACAGCTTAGGCCGAGATCCAGTGTAAGCAGATCTGATTTAGGACGGGATGAGTCTGGTGATGTTCAGGTGTGTTTCTCTCTGTCCACAGTCTCAAAACACTACCTCTTACTTTAGCTAAATTATTTCTACTTGGTGGTTTTGAGTGCTGGAAAAGTAAAACATGGGTGTTTCCTCCCATAAGGGGGTCATGCTGGATCTGTGCCATGCAATAATTATTATTCGGTGAACTTGATATTATATGGTAATATCAGCTCTCTACCAAAATAAGCATAATCCAGGGCTTTAATAAAGCTGAATCTTCATAATCCGTGTGCTGGTCATTGTGGAATATAATGATCTAATTAAACTCTGCTTTGCACCTTTCTGCTCTTTTCTGCTAATCTCTCACCGAGCTCTGGGTTAATTTGTCTGTTTATGTACTATAAATCCCAGAGTGGATTTTACCTTTGTGGGACTTTGATAATAATGCAAAGTAGCCTGTGAGTCCTGAAAAATTGAGGTTGTTTAATTTTATTGAGGTACCACAAAACTGACGTTTCAGTGATTAAAGCAGTTATTTCATTTGGAAAACTTAGGAAAACCCACATCTGTGACATGATAGCTCAAAGCCTCCTGCTTTGATGAGAGACATGCAGATGTCTGTTATTCAAAGCACGAGATAATCATCAGTGTCTGAACAAATTCAAACTGATATCAGCTTCTGCTCATTTTATTATGCAATTTCCACTTCCTCCATCTGTCGCTCATCTTATAAAAGGGAGATGCATTGATAAAATAGAGGATTTACATGCTTCCTGGAAATAAAGCTGCAATAAACAGTGGCATCTGATTTCTGCAACCACTGATAAGAACCACTGTGATCTCTTTTGTAGCACAAGCATGATCCAAAGCACAATAGCATTAAACAAAAGCTCCTGCATCCTTGTAGTCCAGCTTATTGCTACTGAACCCTTGAAGCTACCACAGTGTAAAACCTGGCTGCACAGTATGTTCCCCTTACACGTTTAATAAACTGCATTTTGATCCTTCTGACTTGTATCTGAAAATGTGCCTGTAAATTAGACTTCACAGATGCATTAGTAGTGTACTTGGGTTGCATAGCAGGTAACCCTCACAGCATTTTTCATGTCTAGAAAAGGAAATTATGATGCAATGCAATTTCTTAATGTCCTTAGAGAAGATCAGAGAGAAAAAATAAACTCTATTAATGAGACACTTCAGTGTCACCTAGGCTTCTTCTGCCTCTTCCCACATTTTTGTTGCCATTGTATCACCTAGACTGGGCTGCATATCTTGAAGAGAACCTGGATGTGAAGGAACATCCATTAAACCTGATCTTCTTCCTAGTAATGCTTTAAGTCCTCTGCTAATACCATCTCAATGGCTGCAAATCCATATCATGTTTCTGTGCTGAAGAGCCTTGAAACATATCCAAACACAGGCACAGGCCTGATCCTATTTGTAGGATGGAGAGGGCCATTTCCACCCACTGGTGGACTGGAACGTCCATGGGGGCACATGAGGCTGCTGGAGGGGGTTATAGGTCACCAACGGCAAGTGATAACAAAGACTCGATTCTCTGCTTGAAGTTAAAGACAGGAAAGGGGGAGGGCAGGGAAGAAAAGAGAGAGTGAGCTCTTGGGAGCAGTTCATTCAGTAATGAACTTCCAGGGGAGGACAAGTGGGAACTGGCTGTGCTTGAGTGTTCTGCATGAGAGCAAGCAAATGTCATCCTCTTCTGTTACAGAGATCTTAGGCTTATTGTTTAATGTAGTAATAAATATTGCATTGTAACAATTATCAAAATAATTCCAATAAATAATGCATTTCTCTCAAGAGCTTAGGCAGAAATCTAGCTTAACCCCCACACACACTGCAGCATCCCCTAAAATTGGTCACACAACAATTGCTCCTCAGCTGCACTGGCACTGATGCAGTGATTTGACCTAATTTAGCCCTGTCCATCAAATGGCTGCCCACAGTTTCACAAGAGAGATTGCAGGGGTGCTCACCAAGCCTGTCCCATCCCTGGCACTGCCTGCGGGCTGATGCCTTTTAGGAAAGGCACTACTGTGCTCCGCATCCATAAGAGGATCGTGATAATCTCCTTGACTATAAAATTGATGCCAGCCAGCAGCATTAACTCTTTTTTGGCTGGTGAGGTGAAGAAGGAGACCCACAGATAAACTCTGTGGACCTTTTTTTTTCCTTATATAAGCATTTAATTTGCTTTGTCCTTGTTTCAGCTGGGATAGAGTTAAATTTCTTCTTAGAAGCTGGTGTAGTGCTGTGTTTTGGCTTTAGCCTGAAAGCAGTGCTGATAACACACCGATGGTTTTGTTGTTGCTCAGTAGCACTTATCCTGATCAAGGACTTTTCAGTCTCATGCTCTGCTGGTGAGCAGGGGTGCAGAAAGCCAGGAGGAAGCAGAGACAGGACACCTGATCAAAAGTAGTCAGAGGGGTATTCCATACCACAGCACGTCATGACCAGTATATAAACTGTGGGGAGTCACCCAGAAAGGACCAATCGCCTCTCTGGTTGGGCTGGGTATCAGTCAGCAGGTGGTGAGCAGTTGTATTGTGCATCACCTGTGTTCGTTGGGTTTTATTTTTCTCTCTTTCTTTTTCTTCTTATGATGTTTTAATTTATTTCAATTCTTAACCTGTTCTTATCTCAGCCCATGGGTTTTACCATTTCCAGATTCTCTTTCACATCCTACCAGGGCAGGGGCAGAGTGAGTGAGCAGCTGCATGGTACTTAGCTGGTGGTTGGGGTTAAACCACAACATCCATGGAGAAAGCAATATTCTTCAGAGGAGCTGAAATAGGATTTACTGTATATTAATGTCATATTTTTTATACTCTTCCTCCCTAGCCTCTTTCATCTGTATTAAGTCAGTCACACTGGCTGACCTGAAATGTGTCAGCTAAGAACTTCCTGTACTGAAACTCAGGAAAAACTAGTCTTATTAAACATAAAATGACAGGTTAAGGCAGGAAACCTTGTGATGATTTTCTTTTTCTTCTTCTGTGGGCAAAATTGTAGCTTTTCATGACTCTTTGCTAAGCAAATGTCTTAAGCATTTTATTTCTTGCTGACAAGTAGCAGCCACCAGTGCCTAACACCACCCCCCCGTGTAAGGACTGAGTCAGCCTGTTTCTGGACACATCCACCTTGACATTTCATCTGAAAAATACTGTTGCATAGGTCATCCAGATTCTCATCTCTCCTTTAATAGCGGGGGAGGATGAGTGGAAACTGGGTAGGTACAAAGAGGGAACATAGAAATTGCTCTTGTCTAACAAGGGCTCTGCATGTAGTTAGGCCCTCTCTGACGACCCCAGAGGCTGCAGAGTGGACTCTCTGGAAATACCCATGAGATGCAGGAATAAGACTGACCATCAGATATGCAGGGCTTTAGTTGCTCAATATCAACTGAGCTGTGGTAGCCCTGTGGCGAGCACTGCACCACAAATCCAAAACACTTTGACTTTTCGTCTTGACCTTCTCTTGTTGTCTCTCCCACTGGCATGAGGTGGATTTTTCCTGAAGGCAGCTTATTTCTATCTTCTGATTTAGACTGGTATTTTAGTAAATTTTCATGCCACCTTTCTCTTTTCACTCCCTTCAAAAAGCATCAGTATTATGGCTCTGCCTGTAAAAGCATCATCTGTCTGAGGAAAGAGGTCTGGCTGCCAGATTTGCTCTGGTAGTGGTAACAGAAAAAGGAGTGTCCCTGATTTCAAATTATGGAGATAAAAAAAACCATTGCACAGCATTTAGGAAAGCAAAAGGACTTCTTAAAAAGGGCAGGCTGCAAACTGAGCCAATTCCAGCCTGGAGAACCCTCCAGAAGAGAATACAAATCCCAATTTCTCTGCCATCACTTTCGTGGAGAATACAGGCAGCAGATTTTTACTGACATTCATCTTCATCATTCATTTGCAGCGTTCACCTTCTGCATTCAGGAGGCATTCTGAGTGACAGAGAAAAACCAAAAGAGACAGATGTACTGACTGGAGAAGGCTTATATATAATTGAACATGTAAACATTTCCAAGCCACTGTTAATTTTACAATTATATGAATAACATTGTCCTGAGTCTTGCTCATAGGCCTGTCAGGAGCTCTGTAAAGCTGAGTACAAAGCATCTCCCTCCTAATTCACTGCACCACATGCTCTGGGCTTTGTGCACCCCTGCTTTGAGAGACCATATCATGGCCAGCACTAGAGGGTGGGTGTCAAAGATGCCTTTAGCATGGCTCTGCAGAGGAAAGACAAGCTGTACCTACACCAGGGACTTGAAGTTGCAAACTTCCTACCCAACTCCCTTTTATGGTGTTAAGAGTCAATAAAGTAAGTTGTTTATGTTCTGCCTTTGGGAAGTATTCAAAATCAGATTAATTAGTGCCAGCTGAGTGGCAAGGTAGTGACAGAGGAGTCCTCAGAAGGCTCATCTTGTGACAGTTCATAAGTAATTAGAAAATACTGCCCTTGTGCAGCTTTGCAGAGGACTTTTTTAATGTGTGATGTAGTAAATCTGTTTGGTGATTGTCAGCCGCACATTTTCAGTACTGCTGATCGCTGGGAGGAGCTTCCACCCAAATGAGATTTGAGTGATCTTGACCTCCTGTCGGAGTAATGAGTTCAGAGTTTTGATAATGCTCTTTGTGAGCTCAAAAGGAATACTGCAGGGAGACCACCCTTCTTATCCTGGGAGTTAAGTTCTCTTCAGTGGTATACATTGCTCACCATGGCAATGGGAATTGAATTTTCCGCTCTCTGAGCTCTCCTGGATACTTAAACCAGCCTCATGCGATACTATTGTGGCCAGTGTCATTGCCCCACTGAAAACTAAATGAGTGAATAAATTAGAGCCGTGGTGTTTTGGATTGCTGAATTGCATCCAAGCTTTTTATTGCCAGTCATGAACTCCCTTCTGACGACAGACAGAATGATGCTTATTAGGCAGGTAGGCAGATCACTGTAATGAACGAATGCAAGTACAGTAGCAAGGCTGTATATCAGGGGATGGAGAAGGGATTATCTCTTAAGAAACCTCTTTCCAGCACCAATTGCCTTTTGACTGCAGGGCCTCTTCGTATTACACAACAGTTTATTCTCCCTTATTGATGCAAGTAATCCGAGTTTATGGCTCCTATCACAATCTTTTCCTCCTTGGCCTTTTAACTGCCTTTAATATAGAAGCTATTCTCATCTTGAAAGTTTTTGCTCCTTCAGCTTTCAGCCTGCTCCTATTTCATATGTCTCGGAATATCCCTCAATGTCACATTTGAAGTGCTCTTTCTCTCATTTCAATGCAGTTGTCTCCAAGCCTTTTTCCTCAGCCCCACTTAACCTCATTGCACGACAGCTGCTCTCAGCCATGGGCAGCACTGCAGGTCCCCTTGGCTCTGCCCACCTTTCCAGACCACTCTTTGGACACCCCTTATTCCCTTGATGTGTCTAAGCTGGACTCCTGACCTGTCTGGGTCGTTGCATGGAGGGCTTAAAGCAAGCTGACCTGAACTAGAGTTTGATTATTTGCCCAACCTGATTTACTGGCTACTTGGGAGGAGGTGGCCCTTTGCCCTTGGCATGGCACGTAGGGTTATCCGTCAGTATGCCCATTTAGAGGATCAATGCCAACAGAATAATAAACCTATAGAAAGCAGTGATTTATTATTTATTTATTTGCCTGTGCAACTCTCTGAACTGGTTCATGTTAGCCTGAAATTGCATGTAGGAAGGGGCAAGAAGGGGGCAAGAAGCCACACCTGGGAATGTGTACAGTGTCTGACTACCCCTATATGTATATTTAAAAACTTGTTCTAGGAGACCTCTTAAGTGTTCCCGGTGAAACATAGATATAAGCCTCCATTTAATTGCTCTCCTGCAGTCAAACCAGGGCCATCCATTTGGCTGTGGAACAGTTGCCCCAGGAAAGCCACAAACCTTTCATACTTGGAGACCTTTGGAACTGGACTGGACATACCATGGTATTCACCAGCGGTTAAAGCAATGTGCTCAGGGAGCAAAGCACAACAGACTATCTCAGGGAACGAACTGCTGCTTGGGAGGGGGGGAACTGGGTGCAAATTGTCCTTTTCCATCTCCAATCTGTGCAGCTCTGCTGAGTCTGTTAGACTCAGAGGCCTGGAACATGGTGACCTGCTGCAGGGTACAGTGGCACAATTCTTTTATTTTTTGATATTATTCTGGTTCCTGTTACTGACCCTGTTGAAGTTACCCTGACACTGCTAACATGCTTTTCAGGGAGCAGAGTGAAACCCAGACTGCAGACACCAAAACCTTGTCTTGAATAGTTTTTATATAAAAGCTGTTTTTCAGTGATATTTTAACCAAGAACAGCAGATGTTCACGCTATCAGGTTTGTTGTTGGTGCCTGCAAAGTGCAAAAATGATCTCATACTTAATTTATGCTTATTTCACTTATTTGAAACAAACAAAAAATGCATTCATAAACTGTGATATAGAGTATCATATCTTTAACAGACAGTTTTGCATGTTTTCCCAGGGATGTGTTATTCCTAACTGAGGTAGGTAGCCACAGAGGTTATCATGAGTGGAGGAGTGTAAAAAATGGAAAAGATAGATACTGTTGATTATGTTCATTCCTGGAAAGGCTGGATTTGTCAGCCTATTGGATTGTACCTGCTTATCACATGCTCTGGCCAGTTCTATGGCTTCTGCAAGAGGAACACTTACACTTATCTCAGCCTCTTCAGATCACAGCATGATCTGCTAGGTTAAATGACTAATTGTAGGTGAGTGCTCTAGTGTACATTAGTCAAACCCCGTAGTTAAAATGTCAGATAATTTCTTTGTAGCTGCACACAAAGGCAGATGTGCCTGTTTCTTTTGTCTACTGCCATCCCCACAGCCAGCTGTGAAGTGCTGCTGCTTAATTGCATAATCTAGCAGGACTCAGTGGCAGGGCTTTAACGTAACTGTATCTAAGGTATCTGTGTTACACATCCGCCCTTTCTTCTGCGTTCTCTTTATGCACTCATTCTGTATCTGTGTTAAGCCACACGGGGATATTGGAAGATGATGTAGACCCAGATGTCTGCTGGAATCTCAGACTGTGTAATTAGCTGTGGACATCTAGACACTAGCTGAAGAGATGTGTCATTTAGTGAATAATGCTTAGTTTTGGTGCCAAGAGTTTTACGTTCAGGCTTCCACAGACCATATCTCTGGCTGTGAAAATAGCTGTTCCCGCTCCTCCTGGAACAAGTGCTGTGGTGGGCTCTGCCCTTGGTAAAGTTGTGCTGTTTTATTTTCTTGTTGGTTTGATTTTTGAAAGTGTTCTTCTTTCCTGTTAAACAGGATAGAAGAAAAGAAATTTGAATGAGTTTGAGTCAAGCCCAAGTCCAACAATAAAATTATATGATTCAGCCCCTTGTTTGTTTTACTTTTGTTCCAGGTTGCAAGCCTTGTGTGAACACTTTCCCTCCTCCCGACTCTGCCCCTCAAGGTCTCCAAACACCACATTGAGGCAAGAAATGCTGGAGCCTTTTGGAACTATGATCCCCTCTTCTTCATGTAGGGAAAAGGAGGCTTCAAGGGACAATATGAGTAACATACTAGTTACACAGTATTCCCTGGTGGGGACAGATGTAACCTTTGAGACTCCCCAGGTCTCTGTAGTGATCTTGTTAACACTTCTGTCATTATAGTTGCAGCTTTTTTGCTTCAAAAAGCAGCCTCATGTCAATTAAAGACAAAACTGAAGCAGTTCACCAGAGCCTTAAATGTGTATATTTGACCCCACGTCTTTCCTGAGCTCCTCACTCTGCTCTTTGAGCCCTGCCAGCTGAAGAACAGTCAGAGCTACTTTGCTTTCCTCCAGAGCCTTGACCTGAGCGCTGGTAGTATCTGGAAGTTGCAGCAGAAAAGCAGGGCAAGCAGGGTGATACTTGCTTTTTGGGTCTTGGCCCTTTCTGCTTCATTACCATAAAAAGCCTACAACTGAATATCAATTCATTTGTATTCAACCTGGCTGTTCTGCTTCCATACCTCCTTTCTTGTCTGCAGCTGACAGGACATCACGAGGAAGTGACAGGGCAGTGATAGTTTGTGTGTCACGGTCCACTTCTGTTTGAACTTGATTTTTATCTAGTAATAAATCAAGCCATGGGAGTCCAGTCTGGGGGAAAAAAAGAATGTCCCAAAGAAGCAAGCTGAAGCTAGAAAGTTTTTCAGTCCATTTGGAAATAAGAATGCATCACTATGTGCTTTTTTCCTCCACACCAGACCCCTGTATTCTCACAAGGTGGACTGGGTATAAAAGGAGTTTTGCATTATTTATTAGTGTGCCTCTGTCACACATAATGAGGGCTATAAAGTATGTAAGAGTTTATAATTGGCTATCTACAAGAAGTAATCCTGAGGGGGCTGTGTGAGGATCAAATAAATTATGCTTCATTATAGTAGTTATGCCAAGGATATTAGAAAATTGTTTTTAGTTGGAGGATGAAAAAGAAGGAGAGGCAGAAAAAGAAAAACCCCTCAGACCCACTTCTATGGAAGTTTTTACAGTTTGAGGCAAGATTTCAGTCCTCCTCTTTAAAATTCCTGATGTGTTCAAGGTGCTAAGTAAGCAGTTGCCTAGATACTTGTACAAATAATGCATAAATGGAGTTTATCTAAATTGTTTTATTCATAAACTTTACTGAACTCTCCCATGCAGTTAAGAAGGAATCCCAGTTCCCCACTATCCACCACTGGCACATCAGCTTACAGAAATGAGACTTTTATCTCTTCTTCTCAGGGGATATGAATGCCTCCCATCCTAACCACATCCCCATTTCCTTCCTGAATCTAATTATTATTCCCATAATTCAGAACAAGGATTTGGTGACAGTAAAATACAAAGAAAAAGAGGATGAACAGCTAGGCCTGGACGCTGTGATGGTATTTTAAAATGGACATTTAAATTTCAGAAAAGCCAGGGCAAAAGGGATCTCCATGTTACTGACTTAGTTGTAGGGCTTTTCTGATGCTTCTGGATATAACTTGTGCTACAGTGGAGGTGCCCCTGGAGTTAGACAAGGGAAAGTCTTTCACATCCAGGAGTGAGAGAATAATTCTTCCCTTGAAGCAGTTACTAGGTATTATTTTAGTTTTAGATAGAAGGCCAAGGAAGGACAGTTTCTCTCACTGCAGAGTATGCTTGGTTCTGAACAATTTCCAGCAGCGGTAACTACCTGTGGAAATAGCAACCTGAAGACTGTGGCCAGAGCTCTGGCTTCACTGAAATTAGTGGCAAAACTGATTGATTTCACATGGGCCGGTTGTCCCCCATAAGATCTACTTTAATGGGTTAAAGCTACAAGACTGGGCCTGCAAGGTCAAGCATCCTTTTGTATGTTAAATGTAATACTTTCATAAGTCTAAAAATATATCCCATAGCCTTTATGGTGCCCTAATTGCACTGTAGAATCATAGAATAGTTTGAGTTGGAAGGGGCCTTCAAAGGTCATGTTGTCCAACTCCCCTGCAATGAGCAGGGAAGTCTTCACTTTGCTCAGAATCACATTCTGCCTAGCCTTGAATATCTCCACCAGCCCCTGTCCACTAGCCACTGCCCAAGCCATGAAGTGAAAGTGTTCTGAAATGCATGAGTAAACCAGCATTTTTTGTATGTACAGAGTTGTGTGAAAACTACAAAAAGCAGGAGCAAACTGCAGGGACCAAGAGCAGTGGAGGGACTGCAGCCTCTGTAGGTAGCTCGGGTCAGCCTGCACACTAGAAAGCTCTGTTAGTATTGCCATCATCTCCAAGGTGATTTAACATGATTTAACCCTCTTTTCAGTTTCTGTCTGCTGAAAATGAGTTTGATTCATTCACTGTTTGGTTTTTTTTAATTTTTTTTATTTTGAAGGAAAAATTCCATCACATTGTCAAAACCAACAGCCACAGAAATCCTCTGGATAGAGAAGGCTGTATGGAATAGCCAATTCTATCAGGAAAAACTGAATAAATTGGGAGTGGTTAATCCATTGGAGAGACAAATACTGCAAAGGGGTAAGAAAATAAAATTCTCTCTTGGAGCCCTGGTAGTGGTTTAGCAAAGTCCATGATTTAAGGACTGAACTTGAATTACAAGGAAGATACAGGTTAGACAATATAAAATGCATCTGTTGGAGATACAGAGCCAGAAGAACACAGTCTTAAAAGTTGGTGTGATCTCCATTGTGAGAGGGTTTTTAAGATCAGATCTAACAAATAATTTTCTTGGTGCAGCTTATCCTCACTTTGAGGCTGAAGAATGGATTTGATACATTCTTGGTGTCTCTTCCAACCTGTTCCCAAAATGTTCTTTTGTGGTTTAAGTATGCTCTCTGCATAAAAGAATTTAATAAATTATGGGAAGCAAAAGACTCTCAATATAAAAAGCTGGATAGTGCTGATGCACCCCTTCATTGCCATGGGATAACTCACAGGTGGGTGAGGAGAAGAAGATTTCAAAACGAGTCTGTATGTGGGCTCCTGAGCTCATCATGGGAGAAGCATACCCTCTACACACTGGTCTTTGTTACCAGTAGGGGTTAAGTCTGTTTGACGTGTTGGTAAGGTTGCCCATATGGATTTTCTCTGGAGAGGATAAGCAGCAGTGCCAAAATTTTCTGAGCTGCAGATGTGCAATGTATTTGTAACAAACTGCAGCTCCTATCCAAAATTATGATTTATCACATTTTGTGGCAAACTGAAAAAAGGACCTATCTGAGGGAAACTGACTTGATAGAGTGCTTTTTCCTCTGCAAATTGGGTCAGTGAGTTGGAATGCCTTTGGATAGAAACCATGGAAAGTTCCATTTTTTTAATTTTTTTTTATTTTTTAAATAAAAAGTATCCTTTTCTTTGGTATGTCACAGGAAACAAATTATAGAGCATGTAAAAATCATGCAAAACAAAACACAGACAGTCAGACAGCATGGAAACAATATTCTGAGTGTCACACTGTTCACATTGGAGCTGTGCTGAACCTTATCATCTTTCTTGCTGAAAACAAAGTAGCTGAAAATAGGGTAATAGTTGTTTTTCAGCTCAAGGCAGCCATACAAAGAATCAGTTCCACATGGAGTCTATTATTGCTTAGATTTTACTCCATTTCTTTTGATTTTATACTGCAATTCAGCACAAAAGCAAACTCCACTGAATATACTTTATTCATGCATAGATTAATTCATGTGCTTAGCTGTATGATCTGCAAAGAGCCTTGTGAAGGTGGAAGGCATTTTAAAAGCTGCTAAAAAGTTATGCAGCTACAGTAGCAAACTATACATTAAACTGACTTCTCCTTCACTAGTTCCCATTTATTTCATAACACTTAGCTGTCTACAACTTACCTTTCAGAGAGCTCTGCACTGTACAGAGGGAGATGTGTTTGATGGCTGTAGGCCTGTGTATCAACAAAGCTGTTGTGTATATTTCAGTGGAGTAGAGGGAGGCTTAAACCTATGAAGCACCAGTAAGAATAGCTTAAAAGCAAAACCGATTCTCAGCTCTGGTGACTGCCACTGACTTTTACAGCATTATTGCAGTTTATCTTACCATATTTCCTATTTAGAGAAGTGGTTTCCAGACTTGTTTGATTTGAGGAGTATTGCAGGCTCTTCAGTAGAAATGCACACCTTTTCAATCTTTTTGTCGAGTTACTGATTGCCTGATAGCATGTATGAATTTGCTTGGAAGTACTCCTTGATTTGCCAGGGGGTACTGAAAATGATGCTTTGAAACCTTGAGTATGACTGAAGTTGTACTGAGCTGTGCAGTGGCTGGTCTTCCATCAGTCCTTGGACAGCCCAACTGACATAAAACAAACTAAAATAAACAGATAAATGGCAAACGCCTGGTGTGCAGTATTCCCCACAGGACATATGCTTTGCGTCAGTTCCCGTTCCCCTGTCACGTTGGGGCTATGCTATAAAGTGAAGGAATTGGCTGAATATCTTTGTTCTTTTATACAGCATTTGCAAGCAACTGTTTTTCACAGATCAGTGAACTAATAGACATAAAAAAGCAATTCCTTGGTATTTAATCCATGTCGAAGTATTTACAAAGTCTGGGACAATCTTGAGGCAAAATGGTAGGAGTGGTGCTTAGGAGTCGGGCTGCTGCAGACTTTTCCTTAATGCTTATAACAATTTGCTCTTCCCAGTTTCTGTTGAAAAGATACAGCAATGCCTGTCCATTTATCCATTTGTCTGCTTAGGCATCTTCACCAACATAGGATATATGTCTTTCATTCCCCCCTCATAGTCCTTCTTGAGGTAAGTTCACATACTGGGAAATGCTTTGAGTATGGAGCTTCTACAAGGCTCTGGCTAGTTTTGTCTGGTCTCCAGTTGCTACTGAAATTCATATTAACAGAAAGGAATATGCCTTATCTACTATGACTACTACAAGGATTATGTATTTTGGGAAGCTCGTTATTAAACTACCTTTTATTAATTACAGTAGGCACCCTTGTGTTTCTAATAGAGTGATTTCTATTTAAATACACTATGCCATATGCCGTATGCTGCTCTAGACTCTTTGAACTGTCAAGCATTTGATTCTGAGCCACAAAACGATGGGATGAGCACACAGATGGGTTGTCACATAAAGAAGTCTGATGGCATGTGATAACACTTAGGCTTTTTTTCTTCTTTTTCGTTTTTCTTTTTCTTTTTTTTTTTCCCCATAAAGCATGCACTGTACTAGCAGTGATCATGGCTTGCCAAACAAAAATGAGCTGACAGTCAAACTCCACAGTGTTTTGTGGAATTCTTCAAGCATTTCAGTTCCACTCTGCAGATTCACTCTGCCTTTAACTGGACCATGTCACATCCTTTTTCAGAACAAGTGGTGTCAATCATTTTGTTGTGCGACAAACTCTGGGAGGAACAACACAGAGACTCACCAAAGCTAGTCCTGAGGGATCCAGCTCTGTGGTAGTAACTGAGGCAGACCAAGGCCTTTTAAAGCAGTATACAAATAATTTCCTTTTAAGGTAGAGTTTACAGGCTTACACTCAGGAGCAAGACGATTTTTTTCTTTCATCTTCTTTTCTTCCCTAACATTCAGGTCATTTCCCATAAAGGAAGGAAGAATTCATTACAGGAATTGAGACACTTGCATCTTAAGGGCAGAATGAGGGCAGAAGGATAGAAGATAAGGGATAAAATAAAGTGTAGGTGACTTTGACTGATTCAGCTACAGATTCATACACTTTTTAAAGGTGTTTACAATACAGATATTGCCCCTTGAGGTAGGCTTCTAAGCTCACATTAAGATCAATACATATTTAGGATGAAACTCATTAGCCTGAATCTAGATACTTTACACTGTTAGAGATACCGTGGAGTTTTCGAGACCTCTGTATGGGCTGGCAGGTATGACAGAGGACTTACAGGAATCTTGCATTGCTCTAGAGAGGCCAAGCAGGATAATGAACTGCACTCTATCTGACAGAAGGTGTCATATTTGGGGGGGCTAAATCCCACTCTAACTCAATACTGCCAGTGTAGCACAGTTCAGTCACTGACCTACAAGTGTCCAGTGCCATTTGAGATGCTCTCAGCTATTCCACCTCCAGCTGCTAGCCCAGGAACATCTGTCTTTATCTACTGGCAATGTCTCATGTCTGCCAGTCTCATATGAATGTCTTTGCTTATCTTAGAGTTAGGTGAACTTTGATGTGTCCTAGTCATAGACCTCTGTGTCTGTATTCTTCAGAGAAAAATATCTTCTAGACTATTGATTCTACTGACAAGGGTCTCAAGTCAATTGCTGCTACAGAGGCATCTCCATAGGTGTGATATGTCCTGTGCCATCTGAGCACCTAAAAAGGAAGACCCATACTGTTCTGGAGCAGGACCTGGTCCTCCAGGTGGGCTACCCAGCTGAAATGCAAGTAGTCCTATGTGCATGCATGTAACTTGAGCTGTAGCTGCCTTCAGCTGAGGCTCCTGAATGATGGAAAACAGATTCCTGAAGTCTTTCATGTTGGAAGGGATGTTGAGAGGTCATATAGTCTAACCTTCTGCTTCAAGCAGGACCAACCCTGAATCATGACTACAATAATTACTTTCAACCCTCCAGATATCCCTTAGACAAACAAAAGCAGCCAAGTGTGGCATTATCCAGACTGCTTAGTGCTGTGCTTTGTATCTGAACACTGGAAGATTCACGATCTCCATACTTCCGAACTTGCGTCATCCATGGGCACATAAGTATGTATTGCAGGAGGACCAAAGGAGAAAACACAGGGATGCTGGAATCTCTCATATCCAATTGTCTGCATCCAACACTCACAGTTGGGAGAAATAGCCATGTGAAAGCCGTTTTTTTTTTTCTCTTTTTTGCCTGATATGAACCTTGGTCTCTTATCCCCCGGGATCTGTGGAGCTTCTGTTTGAAGGGTGCTCTACTTTGTGCCAAATACTTGTGTCATCACTGGCAGAGAGAATTAAAAAGTTAGAGGGACCGTGTAATCTGGTGGTAAGGGGATTATCCTAGAGCCTCTGCAGTGAATATTCATTCTTTCACCAATTGGTACATCCTCCAGATAAGCACCACCTTCACGCTGGCCAGCCTTAGCCTCACTTAACCATAACCAATAAGATATAAATTGCACAAGCAGATACCTCTTTCTCTTGATGCCCTTGTGTGTGAATGGTGCTGTATAATAAATAGTAATAAAGGAGTTTTCAGTGAAATACCCAGCTACACACTGTAATTCAGCTGGTTCTCAAAGATCATTTTACTCCTACTGCATACATAGAATAGGATTAAATTCTTGGATTTCTTAACATCTAGTGCCAACCTTCGCAGACTCTCAAGCCTGTTTACTGCTGCTTTATAAAATCTTGTTAAAAGTACTTTCAGTGATTCTGAGGGGTTCGAATTTTGGGGAGATGCAGTCCCTTGCACTAGCACCTATTTTTGCAGGGCTTTGAAATTGGTGCTAAACCTTTCCATTCCTCACAGCAGCTTCCATGGTCCTGTCACCTGTCCTTTTACCAAATGGCTCTTATTAAATCACTTTCCATTCAGTGGCAGCTCTGTGTTTGATTTCTCCACTCTTACCACTTCAGTGTTTCTTTCGGGTTTCTCTCAGCCCTCAGCCCCATTTCCTGAAGCTTTCAGAATTGCTTTAAAAATGCCCAGGGCCAAACAGAGCAAAGCCAACAGCTTTTGGGGTAGCAGTGTAGCATCTCTGGGTGGGGAGATTTCCCCCTCTGAGCCTGAAGCTCCTCTGTAGTAATGAGCACACTGCCTTTGATCAAATGAATATCAAAGCAAAGTGATGCTTCATCAGTTAGAAGACTCCCATCTGCACCCTCCATTGCACTGTGCCTGCAGTCAGGGAGAAAGAGCTGTGACTCTCCCATGACGTAGCATTTTGCTGTGCTGGATGCTGGCAGGCGTTTGCAATGCCTTTTTTAGGCTTCCTCTGCCACTGGCCCTACTTTCCTACTTTATCTGGGAAGTGGTAGCAGGCAGGTGGCAGCTCTTTGCTGTGGCTGTTTGCTGAGGTTCAGAGCAGAGCAGCTGCCAGACAGTGGGTGCTCATGGTGTGGAGTAACCCAAAATAACAGAAAAAGCCTCATTTGAGGGATGGGGCTTGATAGTCAGACAGAGGGGAGCTAAGCAAGGCCAAATGTGTTGAATTAAACCTGGAGATCAGAATCAGAAGGGAAAGCATGGTGGGGTTTTGCAGCTGGCTGAAACCCCGTGAGTACTATTTCCATCACGCTCAATAGGAAAGTTACAGAAATACTTGTTCTGAGTAAAGCCCTGAACTGACTAGCTCTCTCCTGTACCATGACCCTTGTGAGGAGGAGTGGGAGGAAATTTGGTACAACATAAATGTAGTTTCTATCTGTGTGCCTCTGAGGACTTCTGCCTTGACACCCAGACAAGGGAGTGCCTTATTGCATTCATTCACATTCTAGGCAATTGTTCAGTGACTACTAAATCAACAGAGAACTGTTGCCCAGAGTGTTAGGCAACGTGATTTTATCATGTATATCTGTCAGGTGCCTGTCTGGTTTCCTGAGGGACAAGTACTAACAGCAGTGTAAGGGACCAGTGTGATAAAAGTTTCTCTAAAAGAACAACAGAGGAACCAAAGAACAGAGTGATGATGTTAAAAGAAACAGTAGGAATGTGACCTTAAAGAAGGAATGCTTCTAGGTAAAGATGTGGGAGCTGCCAGTACCAGGACATTGTCCCTCGCTCACTGAACTGAGGCTTGACTCCACAGGTATGGGAGCCAGGCTGACTGCAGCCAGCATGGCCCTGCTCCCCCATCCCCATCTTTGCTCCATTGGGTCCTGCTGCATTGCCCAGGCTCTGAAGTTTGTCTGAACTTGCTCTGACCCATTTCTATCACTCAGCAGTTGCTTGGTAGAAGCTCCTGGAGAGTTTCCTGAACACAGACTTCAGAAGCTGTGTCTTCTGAAGTTATTTCACAACACATTTTTTAACCAATTCTTCTTTAACACCATTGTTTGTTGGCCAAGGTATGTCTGGAAGCAGCAGACAACTTCTTGTGCCAGCTCAGTTTTACTTTCATGCTTTAGACTCACTCTTATATCAGGTAAATGCTTTAAGACCATTACATCAAGGAGAGTTTTTAAATCACAAGAAGTGGAGAGTCAAAGTCTGTTCTGCATCTAAAACCAGGGTTTGTTTGCATGTAGAGATTATTGTACCTTCAAGTGACAGATGGGAATGTGAAAACTTTCTATCTTCCTTGAAGATTCAAACAGGCTGATAGAGAAAAGATGTGAAAAGAAAAATCATCATTAAAATGGTCTTGAAAGGGATGACTTCCAAATTATTGTCTGTCAGCTTCTCCAGATGGTCTGAATATCTGTCAGATGAGCAGTGTTCATTAGACATGCCAAAAAAAAAAAAAAAAGAAAAAGAAAAAATAAGAAGGGCAAGGTTTCTTTTTTGTCAGGTCACAAAATTAAAGGGGAAACGGTAGAAGATGGGGGAAAGTGAGGAGGAAGTCAATTTGAAGATTTTTCTTACTAAAGATGACTGTACAAAAAGCTGCATTTGTTTCTGGTTTTATCTTCACTGTGAAGTATGTATATGAAGCCTGACCCGTTCCTATTACCTTTCTAGATGGAAATACAAACTGAGTTTTCACAATGACACCGGGCTCCTTCTTGCTTGAGAGGCTTCCCTGGCCCCCTCTAACTGCTGGCTAAGGAGGCCCCCTGGGCAGTCCCTTTCACTGCATTCATAGGGTATAACTCTGACTGGAGCTGAGGACATACAAAAAAGGAATACAATTTCCAGTGCCCATGTAGAAGGCTCCTAAAGAGGCCATAATCACGGAAAGCCACCATGGGTTTGGTTCAAATGAAAATGTGTTTTCTAGCAGCAAGACCCTGAGACTGAATCCGAAGCTAAGTGCCTAATTCACTGCCATCACTACCTCTCTTTATTGGTCAAACTGACGGTTTTCCCCATTGTATTTATTTGAATAATCTGCTTAGGTTAAGTCTATTCAAAGGAAAAGGACAGACACTGGGGAAGGTTTGGCTTTATTTAACAGGCTTTTGAGGATGCAATGATCAAATGGGCTGTCAACAAAATAAGAATGAGCCATATAGCAGTCAGGAGCATCCTGTGACCTCAAGTGAGAGGAAAAGCTGAGTCTGTAAAATAGGACGTGCTAGCTATGAGCTGTCAGGACAGCTACAGACAATTAATTTATCGTGTGATGTCTACGTTGGTTATCTAAGACACATCAGATATTTGGGTGGAGGCTCCCATTAAAGCCATAGCAATGAGGAACCAGTCAAATGTCCCGCATTCAGTGGCCACTAACTCAGCAGTCTAAGGACTGCCCTCCACAGGAATTTTCAAGCTTATCTTTTTGTGCATTGACTTTTGCCAATGAGTCTTTGTCTTTCTGAGTGCAATCTTTTTGCCCATAGCAAAATTTGGTTAATATCTCTTGACTTATTAATCCTCCTGTGTTTGTTGTTTGAGACTTGCCCGTATCCAAGCTATTCTTGGAGACAGTAATAGCGGTTAGTATTTTACATCTTGGAGTAATCTGATTGCTGCATGCCACAAATCATTTATCACTTCAAAGAGGAAACCTAGATCTGTGCCAAGCCACTAATGTAATTACTGTCCCTTCCCTTCTGCATCCACCATATGCAGAACCTGTTATATGCAATTATTTTCAATCAATCACAAGCTCCATTCCAGGCAGACAAGATCATCTTGCAAGTGCTAGGGGTTACTGAAATATGGTTGCACGTTACCTGCAGCAAGGGTGAAAGAGAAGGCAGTGTGAGGATAGACAAGGATTACTCTGGGTAGTTTACTGTTGAGGCATCCATCCTCTAGTTTATAGTTTTGCAACTTATAGGTCTGGGCAGCTCCTCAGTTAGCAAACGGGCTGGTTTTAACTCACTTTTTTAAGGTGTCCAGCTCTCTGCGTGGACCATACAAAGAGTGTAGTGGCTAAATGAAACCCTATTGAGTATTGAAGCCAAGTACTTCATTCCAGTTTTGCACTGCTGAAGCTGGCTGCATTATGTCATCCCTGTGGCTCTCTCCCACGTGCCTCACTAGCATATCGAGTCAGCCTCAGCATTTGCAAAAGCCGTGTTTCATGGATCAGGGTAAGGAGAGCTTTTCAATCCCAAATGCAGAACTGCTCCAGAAGAGCTGGTCTCTGGAAGTGCCAACACCTCCACTGGTGCATGGCACATCACCCAAAACAACACCCAAATGCCACCAGCATCTCTACTGCTGGCTGGCCCTGTCCCGCTGCCTGGGTCCCTCCCACCTGGAAGACACAGCCCCTTTTGTGAGGGTGCATTTATGGACCTGCATTTTTCTTTCCCTTTTCTATTTCTTTTAATGCCTGTACAGGATAATGAAAGATGACAGATGATCGGAATTACAGCAGGTGGTTGGGTTTGTTGTTTGGCTTTTTTTTTACTTTCCTTAAGAAATGTTACAGGCATCCTAAGCATTTTAAGCAGCTGTAAAGATGGGTGTGGTGTCCTGGGTAGTGTAGCTGGCTAAATACGCTAACTATAGGGCAGGCCAAGATGTGACTCTAGAGCTAAACCAATAACTGCTCTTTACTGAAGCTGCAAAATTGGCTTAAAGATTTCCATTGGGTTTGCAGCCCTTGGATTTAGCATAGATTTTTAAATGGAGGTTGCAGCTGTTCAGCAGGATCTACATTCTCAACACATTGGTTGTGTGTATGAATTATTAGCTGTAATAGTGTCTTTTTAATAATAATCTTTTTGCTTTTGCAGGGTCTGATCCACACATTCAGTTGCTTACAAACAGGGATGTATTGGTCAGAAGAGGGGCTGCGGGGCTTTTGTCCAAGTTCCATTTGCACCATGGGCTTTGAGGCATACTCCACACTTCTACTGCATAAAATAAGTGAGCCAAAATGCCAGTTCCTGACTTCACTGTCCATGCAGACCAAGGCAGTATCAGCTGCATTGAAGTCATAAAGAATCGTGCTGAAAGCAATGGGACATTACACACACACACACTCATACTTACCTTAGGGCATAAATCAAAACTTGTTAATTTTTTTCTTCCTGGCTAGCAGTCTCTGAGTCCTTGTGGAAGTGTTACACTACGTAAGTCTTTGAGTTTGGTCTGCTTGTTGCCTTCAGGAAGTGCTGGGGAACACAACTGTTTTGCCAGGAGACCTAAATCAACAACAGGCGCTTATGTGCCACTACAAGGGAAAACATTTGAAGGTGATCCAAAATCAGCTGAAAACCAGTGACTATCAAAGGAGATGTCAAAACAACAGCTTTAAGACTTGTGGCCAGTTGGTACCTGTGGCAAAACCGATATTTATAGATATAAGTCTTTTTCCCAGATGGGAATGTACCTTGTTCTCCTGGCTGCACCTTTGGTCTCTGGCAGGTTTTGTGTTCACTAAATGAAGTGTGTGAGCTTGACAGTGGTTTTGTACCTTGTCCTTCACATATAAACATGCTGCTGTTGGTGCTTTGGGGCCATGGGGCAGCAGCACTGGCATTAGGTAGCAGTTTCCCATTTGATTTCATCATCACAGTCAGTGCACGCTGTGAGCAGAAAAAAAGCTGCAGTGCTCTGTGTCTGGTACTCCGTAAGCGAAACAGCACTCCTAAAACCCGTAGCTAACTGGAGAGCCAGATGTTGCTGGGGTAGGGAGGTTTTCTAACATAGCATGATGGATTTCCCTTATTTATTTGTTTCTAGAAGGCACAGCTAATGGTGAAGCACAGTGGTGCCTGCTGTGAGCTGAACAGTGCAGAATGGCTTTAAGGACAAGCATTATGTATAAGTGAAGCAGTTGCTCCTTTGGAGCAATTTAATATTACAGAATATTGCATTGCTAATGAATTTTTGACTGAACCCCATAATTTATTTTCAGTGAAACTGGGCTTTGGACTTGCAGAGATGGATTTGCAGAAATGTGAAAGGTGTGACGGGGATGAAGAAGTCTGGCTAAGGAAGGAAATAAGTTGTCGAGGCTGGTGGTCACTGTATCCAGTGTAGCATTAGAGGCAGACAGAGTGAACAGGTACCCGTGTTTGGAAGAGGATGGGCTGTGCTTGGAGTGTGTCAGTGGAAAGTGCTATGAGTCATATTCGTGGGAAAAACCCTGGACAACAACCTGGTTACTGCAACAAAACCTAAGTAAAGCTGAAAACAGTCCTCTGTGAATGCAGTGGGCACCAGACACTATTGCCACCTGAGGAGAGTAATTGACAAGTGCTGAGTAAGAGCTTGTTCTGGGTTTGGAGGGGCAGTATTGTTATGCTAATAGTCCTTTCACTTGCCTGCAGTGCTGCTGTTGTGCTCTCCTGGAAGAACTGGGCAGGAAGCTTTCCCAGGACCTATTTGTGAGGAAGGACTGGCTGCTGTTTGTCTGATACAACGCAGGCAGCTGCAAGCCTGCCTTCCCTCCTGCACCCTACATCTCTCTAACCCTTGCAGTGGAGCCCTTTGAGCATTTGCAAGGTCTTCAGAGAGTTTGTTCAAGGACACAAGTTGATTAAACCAGCACAGGCAGTCCGGTTCACTTTCAGGCAGAGCAGCTTCTGAGCTGTGGTCTGCCAGGGCTGGCACCAGGCAGGTCATGGGCATCAAGGCCAATGTGGGAAAGGGTCAGATCCACATCAGGACTGGCTGGGGCTGCCACAGTCCACCAGTCTGTGAGGCTATCTCTGGCATCTAGGTGGTCTTCCTCCCTTTCCCAGCCATTCTCATCATCAGTGGTGATGTTCAATTCAAGTGAGAATCAGTCAGGTTTTTTTTCAGGGTCTGAAGCTGTCTTTAACAAATGTAGAGCCAGTTTTGTCCTAAATTCTCTTGTCTGAGAAACATCCTTTCTGAGAATTTAATTAGAAGGGACTCTCATGTACATGATTCTACCAGTAGTCTCCATGGCCCTGGGGGAAAAAGATCAGGTGATACTGTGAAAGCCATTAGCAAGGACATTAGAAGCAACTACATCCAAGTCAGACAAAGTTCTGAAAATACCTAGCATTCATGTGTCCTGAATTGCTTTTCCCCCTTTACAGCTGTTGGGTGAACACCCCATCTGAGAGGGGGTTGCCTTAGGGATTTGTTTTCCATTATGTGATGTAGAAATGGAAAGGAAGACGGCAATTACTGCTCAACAAAGAAAGGAAGAAGTAGACTTGAGCAGCAAGAAGAAATTTGAACTTAGTGGGAGAAAATCTAAGAAATGAATATTTGGTCAAAACAGGGACAGATGTGCTCAGAGGACCAGCAGAGGAATTGCTGTGGTACTTTGCTAAGAGCTGAAGTCATTAAATGTCTTTTGGAAGAAGAAGAGATACATTTCTGGACTTCAGTGCCTTGTTCAGGTGTGTCTCTGAGCAAGTCAAGACATAATAAGGTGATTTCTGTATCTTACAGTACCGTCAGAAATATAAGAAGCTTAGGCATCTTGAGGACATAGGCAGTACAAATAACTGGCATAGCTAGCCCCAGGTCCTGAGTCAGGATCATTCTTACAACTCCCAGGACTCTTCTTCAACTGGTGTGATGTCCACAGTGCCTGTCATCACACCCAGGGCTTTTCTGCACTAGGAACATGGCAGCAGAAGTGCTTTGCCAGGGAGCACATTGTCCTTATTCTCATTGTCAAGAGAGGAAAAGTGAGGTGGTGTCAAGTCAAGGGATTTGCCCAAAGTCAGGTAGTGACAGCTGTAGGGCTTGAAACCTTGTCCCAGTCCTGTGCTCTACCTAACAGGTAAAAGGCAGCATTGCAAAACTACACTGCAGACTTTCTGAGGACTTGCTTGGCTTTACAGCCTGCAAATAACCCAGGTGCAACAAGCTGATTATCTACATAGTGATTTGCTTCCAATCTTATAAATAAGATCTGGGACAAAGGAGGTACATTTAAATGCTGTAGCATATATTGAAATATTCTTTCTAGGCTGTTTGTGTAAGAAGCTTTGCCACCAACACCCCACTTTTTGGCAGCTGCTGCAGTGACAGCTGAGAATGCAGCTTGATAAAAAATGCCACTTCTGCAAAATAATCACGGCCCATCGGGTGATTCCCAGCAACATCTTGTGAAGGGAAAGACTTAGCCAAAACACATCTGTTTGGAGCAGCATGAGGGCTGGAGACAGCAAAAAATAATGTGGATGTTAAGCCAAGGATGATAATAGGAAAATGGCTCAAGCCCTTGGTTGGTCTGGCTGAAATGATTTGAGAAAACTTTGTGGAGTGTGCACCTGTGGTATGAATTGATCAAGTGACATGAAACCTTTCTTCCTTGGCTTTCAGAAGGGTGAAAACCAAAGGAAGATGCCAACAGATTAGCAAAACTGTCAGTTTACTTTTCTTGCTAGAGCCCTGATAGACCCTGGATGACTACTGTTTTAATTAATCAGAAGCAATCAGCTTGTAAGTGCTATGATTAACACATCTTCTATTTAACCCTGTGCTGAGTTTTCCGAACAGTGTATGTAGCAGTTGTGCAGAGTAGAAGGGAAGTCTAAAAGCTCTGAGGTAGAAGCTCTAGAAGCTGAGGATGGCTTCTGGTGCTGAGCCACCACAGCTGCCTCCAGGCCACAGACCATATGTAAAAACAGTATAGCAAAATGCAGCAGTAAGAGTCCAAATGACGTTCTACTGGTTTTAGGAAAATAAAAGATTTACTTTTTTTCTCTGAGATTCCCAAATGTCAGTTTCACACTTTGCAAGTGGCAGCCTGTGTTTAAGCCAATGGCAGTTGCTTGTGTAAACTTCTATTTTCTTTTCTCTCCTTAGGTTTGTTGATTGGCTCTGGTTGTGCCCTCTATCCTCTTGGCTGGGACAGTGAGGAAGTCAGACAAACCTGTGGTAACCTTTCCAACCAGTTTGAACTAGGTGAGTCATCATCAGATCATCTCAGCCACATTATACTCTTTTATGTGTTGTCCATAAAAGTAAAGAAGGACATAAGTGCAGGCTTGGAGAAGCAACCCAGTTGTGTGCGGTAGGCTGTTCATACTGCACCATTCTGGTACTGTGCTGAGGCAGGGGATTTCAGACAGACTTGCTGGAAATGTTTTCCAAAAGAACATTATAAAAGAAAATGAAGGAATGTATGTATAAATTTCAGGCATGGGATTTAATAGTCTTGCAATATGGAAGTTAACATTCCTGGAGATCTTGACAGGGTAGGCAGGGGCATCACGTCACAACACAGATCAAGGCAATTCACAACGAATGCAATTAGCCGTCTTTGAAGTGTGGTATGTTTGTGGCTTTCTAACCCAAGCCTAGAGAGTATGGCTTTGGTTACTTACATCCTTTGGAAGCTGGTAAATAACATTTGCTTCTTACGTCAGCTTTCTCACGAACAAGCCACTGGTTTTACTGCTGGTGGCTGCGCTAAGCACTGAATGACAGCCAGTGATGTGGCCAAGCCGGGCTCATATCCATGCTGTATGGAGCAAGCTGCCTGTACAGAGGTCTCTGGAAAACAAAGGCCCAGCAGTGACCTAGAGATTAAGCAATGTGGATGATCAGGATCTGATGAGTGAATGCACATCCCGGTTCTTTTTTAGCTAGAGGGATTGATGCAACTGCTGATACCCTATTCTGTAAGTACTTCCTGATTGTGTGTCATTTGAGGAAGAGGGCAATCTCCTCCTGAAGGACCACGCAAGACTGAGCACCCTCAGTGCTCAGCAGGCAAGACTGACTCCCCACTGGTGTGAGAATACCCACTCCCAAGCATGGACATATAGAGCTCCCCATTTCCAGCCCATGTGTGCTAAGCCTTATGGTTAGTGTTAGAAATCCTTTCCCTAGCTGTGTATCTAGGGCTTCTGGTAGCCTGGCAGCAATCCCAGTGCAAAGAACAGTGGATGTAAATGGTGCCCCAGGGTTAACCACAAACTTGCTGCATTACCTTTTATTTTTGCACTGATATCTCTGTCAAGCTTCAGGAGTAAAAAATTATGTTTCCATTTCAGAGATTTTTCTTATGAAAATATGCAAATAAATTGAGGTTGAAAGGTAAAAAAAATTGGTTTAGGAGAGATGCACCAGGTCACCCTCCCTTATGCCACTCCTGTGGTGTTTTGGAGTGCTTTTCATCTGGCATGCAAACAAAAATTCTTTTTACCAATATCAGCACCCATCTCTACCACTACCAGTGATGTTGTTATCAGCAGCCACTAATGGTGCTGCCCACAGGGTGTGTAACGTGCTCTAGAAGCTTTACCTTATTATTTTGAACTCTAATATCCTTCTGTGCTATTAAATTTTCTTTCCAGTGAAGTATAAAAAGTTCCTGCAACTTTTTTATTCATCTAATAATTGAAAGATTGAACATGAAGGAGACAGAGCAATGAGAACAGGAAAATATAGTTAACTAGCAGAAGAAAAGTGTCCCAGAGACTCCCAGCTCCATGGAAGGGTGTCTCAACGGAAGTAATAGAAAGAGTAGGCAAAACAGCAGTAACTCTTGCAAGGAACAGTTGGGTTCATCACTGCCCATGGTCAATCCTGTGCCTGAAGTAGTTCCTAGATATCTCATTTAGCAGCTCCCCCATTTGAAGGGCTGGCTAGCCCCTTGTGGGTGCATACTCATGCTGCTCTTCCCCAAGCATGCATCTCTGCTCCTGTGGTTCCTGTTTGTCTCCTGACAACCTGCTTGTTCCCAGGTTTCAGTCGTTGCTCTCCCCAGAGTGCAGAAAAGCGTGACCTTTCCAGGTTATTTATTTCTCCGCAAACTCAGAAGAAGCTGGGTGTCATGCCAGCCTGAGCTCCTTAAAGATAGTGCTTAGGCGGTTACAAGCTCTGACCTTAAACATAGTTGTGCCCACAATCAAGCAGAGTCTCTGAGACCACCTTCACCATCTCATGACTCATGAGTCAGACACCTGCATAAATTCAGTCACCCTGCCATTGACATCAGTGACGATTTTCAGCCGTCAGCACTCCTTCCAGGTACACACAAGGACCATAAGATTTATTACATTAACTGTGAAGGCATGTGCTCTTACTGTATTTTCTGGACCCGGAGTATGCCGGCCATGTGTTATGCATACCTAGATGTGACAGGAGTGCTGGTCTCACCGATCTGCTGCAATCATATGTTAACACATTAATTAACAGATTATAATGAGAGCTGAAATTTGCTGTAGTGATTTCCACTAGGCAGCTCTGTCACTAAACATCTCTTTTACAGATACATTGGGAGGGAATTTAAGTGCTTGGCTACGATTTTTTTTTTGCTTAATGTCGATGCCTGGTTGATGCTGTGTTAGCAAAGTTACCTGTAAAGAAGAGGTGCTGTCTGAGGGACATTTAATAACCACACTGCTCATCATCTTTCATAAATACCTCTTGGTTGGTGGTAACCCAAACCCGCTTGTCTTTTCTGAATCATTAATGGCTGGCTTACTTATTATAGCCAACAGGCCAAAAATGATGTTTCAAAGACTTAATCTTGCTAAGTCTCAAGACAAATTTAAGTAATTATTGCTTTCATTTAAATATTTAATTTGATTAAGCTGAAATAATGTGCTTTCTGTTCGTGAATCTGTGAAATAAGTTGTCTCAAGAACCACATATATACAGGCTGCATTCTGCCTTCAGAAAAGCTGAGCTGCCTTGAACCCTGCATGGGTTTGCCGACAGGAGAAACGCTGGTGGTAGGTGTGCTGGTCCTTCACATTCTGCTGTGGTGGGTGCTAGTGAGGATGACACTAACAGTCTGATTTAGCACGTGGTTACTCTCAAAGGAGTATGTTTGGTGTTCAAAGGGATGCTGATCAGCACACAGAGTACAACCTCCTTTATGAAGGTGGCGGAGCAACTGCTGCAGTGTGGACCATAGGCAATATGTGCATGCAGTTAGGTAAGACTGGACGAGAGAGCCAGCAAAGGTGGAGGTTCAACACTGAGATTTGCTTGGACTTACAAAAGGTGAGAGGAAAAAATGGTTGAGATTGAAGTTAAAAAAGATAAGCCAGCTGCTTCAATATGCATTGTAGGAGGATGGGGAGGACAAGAGGCAGATGCAGAGGAGGGACTGCAAGAACTCAATTGAAAAACAGCTGAATTGTGCACTGTGAAATGTAATGTTAACCAGGAGTATTCCAGGATTTGCAATTGGATGAAAATTTTTGCTTTACCAAAACAAGAAAAACCCCCACTCCCTGTAACATACTTGTAACTAGATAGAATAAATAAATAGCAATGCTAAGAACCCATTGAAAAAAAGCTTAATCTTTATCAGGTGTGCTAGACAAGAAGTGCTTCTCCCATATCTTCAGGGTCTCTGAAAAGGCATTAGACTAACAGGTACTCCAAATAGTGCTGAGATAGCCCATACGTGAAGAGGGAACCTCCTCCCTTCACCCCCACCAAACACACACATTTCTGTGTACATTCCAAAGCAGTATTTAAAAAGGCTGCAGAAAAAATAACCATGACTTGAATTTATGTATAAGTGGATTTGGGTATTCTTTTCTAGGAAACCTAAGCCAACATTGTGAAATGCCCAACAGTTTGCTGCTCTCTTTAAAATTGGATATTTATTTGTTTTTTATTAAGTAAGTGAACTGTGTCCAAAGGGTTTACTTAAACATTTATGTATTGAATTGGGCTAATCTTTTTTCAATCAAATGAAAGTGGTTGTGCAACTCCATCTCTACAAAGAAGCATCATTCTTCACATGAAGATACCCTGCCAAGGGAAACTCCATTTGTCGATTAAGTTACATTCAATAGATGAGCTGTTTTGCTAATGAGGATGGGGAGTAACCTCTGTAAATAGAGAGACACAGAGGCTGATCTACCTGTAAAAGGGCCTGCTCTCTGCTTTTCTTTAGCAATCTGGTTTTGTCATCATGAAAAAAAATAGTGATAGATTGGGGCTTTGACAAATGACCTCTAGCAAATCTTGTTGAGGGGTTAATGCCATAATAGATCTCTGTCATGTTTCCTTGCTTGTGCTTCCCAGCTCCCTGGCTGTCAGCAGGACGTGTATGGAGGTCTTGGGATCCCTCTTTATGTTCATGGAGTCATAGAATCAACTAAGTTGGAAAAGACTTTTAAGATCATCATGTACTACCCTTAGCAGGGCATCATCAGTTAAAGAATGACACCTCTTTGTAGAGATGGAGTTGTTCAACCATTTTCATTTGATTGAAAAAAATTAATTCAATACATAAATGTTTACATAAACCTTTTGGACACAGTTCACTTAATAAACAACAAATAAATACCCAATTTTAAAGAGAGCAGCAAAGTGCTGGGCATTTCACAATGTTGGCTTAAGTTTTCTAGAAAAGAATACCCAATGAATACTAATGTATTCACATGTATGTACTCACATTGCAGCATCCCATATCAGATCTTAGATGGAACAGAGTTCCTACTGGAACACCAGACTATGAACTGGAGCAGTTGTCTGCTGCTGTTTTTAGGGTGGTAACTCCTAGAAGAACAGTGATATAAATAAATGGGGCAAGAGAAAAGCAATTTTTATGGTTTAAGCTGCATAGTTTGCTCAGTGACCAAGCTCAGTGACTCAGTCAAAGTCCTTAGTCTAATTTGGCCACAGGCTGATGTTTGAGGTGGAGACTGGAGTTATAAACCAGCAGTGCTCAAAGGGGCTGCCTTTCACTTTTACCAAATGTCTGAGGATGGATCAAAATCATGTTAATCTCTTGTCATCACACAAGCTGTTATCGTTATGATGCATGATTTACACCCTGGAGTTGCCTGTGAGCCTCTTCAGGACAGCACTGATGTGGCAGTACTGAGCTGCTGACTGAGAGTGTGAAAGTGAGTCACATCTGCACAATCCTGTGGTCTGCAAAAGGAATTAGCAGGCAATTTTCCCAAAGCAAGCCTCTTTATAGCGTATCACATACATAAGCATATACCACATTCAGTTTTGCTGAGCTAGAGGCACTAATACCATTTTGTTTTCATTTCCAAATCGACCACTCAAGAATAACAGCTGAAAAATAAGGGGTTTAGCAGGAAATTCATTAAAGTGAGGGGCCCTGCATTAAGGTGAGAACATGCATTAAAGACCGCATCAGACATATGAAAAAACCCCACATTTTGCAAAACTTAAATTGTATGAAGAAATCTTCTGAACTTACAGTCCTTTTTTTTTAAGTGTAATGTGAGTGTATGCATATATGAATACATTAAGATTGGTTTTGAATGTCTAATATCAATATGAGACTTCACTTTAGGTCATCAATTTCATTTTTAGGCATCGATGTGCAGGTGGAGACTGCTTAGTTGTTGCATGCTCATTTCTGTTGTGATGGGTGCAAGGGCAGTTAAGTCTCACAAAAGGCAGAGAGAGCAGAGGGCATGCTCAGTTTAACTCCTAAAATTAAGCCTCAGTTGGCATCTGGTGAATAAGCTCCAGAAACACTACCAGACCAATACCTAAAAGTCCAAACAGCAAAATTATTATCTAGAGTAAGATTCATTTACCTAAACGTAGATGATTCATGCCATTGTAGGTGCCCTAGGAAACTCCAGCTGCCACTTCCCTACCACAACTTATATGAAATGATAATATGTACTTATTATCTGATATTATTACTTATTACTTATAAATTATATTATGTACCTTATTAACCTGAAAGAATAAATGATTTTTTTTTTTAATTGAACTGCTTGGAAAATAAAGTTGTCTTCCTTTGAAGAAATATGGTGGGTTTGGGTGTTCCGGACTCAGTCTGGATTATCAGTGCTCCAGAACTTTGTGTCCTACCACTTTTCGTTAAGAGATTAATTTCTATGTCATGCATTTCCTACCTAGGGCCTATTTTATTCTCCAGGGTGATCACTTGTGGTAAGAAGCATCCTACAAATGTGACTTGGTGTTTTCTGTAAGTAACTACCTTAAGAGCTCATCTTCGAGTTTCATGATGTTTTTCATTGCTGTTAAAGGCAGTGAAAATCACAGGTCTGGCAGTGAGGACTCATGTGGCACAGGTATGGCCACTGGCATGCTGTGCCCTGCCTACCTACCTGGCAGCTGCTGCCACAGCCTGCCCAAAAATACATACTGTGATTGTTTGAGTTAGTGCCATCCTTACGAGGCTGGGAGCAGTCTCCTGCCCTGTTTCTTCTGCATATCCTTCTAGAACCTCTGCAGTTGTTTCATGTTCTCTGGCTGTCGTGCTCTATTCCTACCTGTCATACACAGAGACGTTCTAGGTCTGGGGCCCAGCTGAAGAAGCAATCAAAGCAGATGGCTCCAAATGTGCACCTTTGCTTGCCCTCTGTGGTGGTCCAGCTATATGTGAACTGCTGTGGAAGGGCTCTCCCTAGCCCATGTGGCTGTCTGGTGAGCAACTTAAAAGGCTGGCTCCTATCCTGAGCTAAACAAGCAGCTGAATTGCCCTTGAAAGCTCTCAGAAATTTCTCTGTTGAGGGGTATTTGTTTCCAAAGATCATTATTATTAAGGTTCCCCTTTGCCGCTTTTAGAGGGCTTGAAACATCCTGAGGAGAACTGTTGACTTGATAGTTACTTCTGTTGTAGAAATATTAGT
Organism: Psilopsiagon aurifrons; assembly: GCA_025447955.1. NCBI lineage: Eukaryota > Metazoa > Chordata > Aves > Psittaciformes > Psittacidae > Psilopsiagon > Psilopsiagon aurifrons. Next base: position 34,290 of record JAOEHY010005146.1, read on the forward strand.
TAATTATCTTTAAAGCACTTTAAAAGCAAACAGTGCAGTTACTAAAACAACATAAAAACCCCACAGAAAACAGTGGATATGAAAAAACCAAGCTTTGTCAGCTAGTTAATTTGCCTGAGGTGGCATCATTTCAGCATCTGGCTGAGTGTTGACATACAGTGCCAAAATGATCAAGAAAAGGATTTAGAGTCTAGGACAATTGATTAGAATGCTATTAAAGGCAAAGGCTTCAAAGCTGTATTTTTCGATGAGCAGTCTATCTGACAAAGCTAGTTTTCTTGTTTGCAGATCTGCAAACAGCTCAGAGATTTTACCAGTTCAGTTTTTTAAGTGAGGCTAAGCACAATCTTTACAGGCACACCTGAGCTTCACCTGCTGAGTTCTTAGATAAATGAATGAGACAGTCTATGTGCTAGTAAAAAAAAAGTGTTTCATCAAGGAATATTTCCTCTTTAGTGCAACCTGGATAACTTCCATTATTAAATCTTAGTAAGCCTTTGGTGACTATATCATGGTCAACACACATTCCCTCTAACATAAGGCACTTGCCTTTGTTGACAGAGTTAGAACATGGATATGCAAGGACCCTCTGCAGTCAATACAGATAACCAAGATCATCCAGAAAGGGACTCAGACCACCTGGAAGCAAGTACCCAGTGCTCTTTATTACCTGCAAAGGGCTGCTAAACTGGTTGTTTGGAATCTCTTCATAGTTAGCGGGAGAGAATTAGATGCTACTAGAGGCAGGGTTCATCTGTTGTACTTTAAATGTTTACTTTAAGATGAAATGCAACACACTCCTGTAAGTGACTTTTTCTCCTTGTCTCCAGAGGGAGTCTGAGAGACTAGTCCAGTGTACATCTCTGTACTGTTGATGTCCAAAAAGTGGTGAAAATAATTTCACTTCCTGTAACAGGTGGGCTTTCTGCTGACTTCTTCCAGGAGTCAGGAAAAGTTCCTTGTCAGCAGGACAGAATTAGGAATTTCAGCATTTTAATTTATATAAGGTATTGGTTTCTTCTTCATTGTTCCATGATAAATGCACACGTAAGCAAATCTGAGGTTCAATTAAACAAAATTATGTGATCTTCCAAAGAAAGGAGGATTTGGTCATATAAGTAAGTGTCTGCATGTAGTAGAACTGAAGAATTTCAAGTTGGTGCTTCTTTTTCTGCTTTTTTACACTTCTGAATTTTATGATATTTTACGCATTTGATTGCAGACCAAAATGCTCATATACTTTCTTTGACCAAGTATAAGTAACCAAAATAGTTTGATCTATGCATGCATAAGAAATCAAGTATTTTAAAAACCAGTGAATCTATTACGAAAGTCATAGCCGTGCAGCAGACAAAGAAACAGTTTTCACTAAACTCCTTATTTGATTTCCAGCTGTTTGTTTGGCTTCGGTTACCTTATAGTGTTCTTTCTGTGTTTTACCTAACTACTTTAATCGTTTCAGGATGCATTCCAAGTTTTAACTTCTTTTCCTGCTTTTGTAGGTGATTTCACATGATGGTTTTTCATTGTAACTGTGTCAAGGAAAAAAAACTCTTCAGCTATTTAATTTATCTTGGCTTTGTTTCAAAATAATTGTGCCTTCTTATTAATTAGCTGATTATCTTTAACATTCATCTGTGGCTTTCATACTTCCAAATCCCTGTATATCCCTTAACATCACACTCCTTACTTTTTTCTCTGATTACTTTTCCAACACCCTGATTGATTACGTGAATTCACATTCCCTGTAGTACTGGACTCTCATGTGAAGCTGTTAATTAGATTTCCTGCACACTGTTTTTGCAAGTAGGAATCACAGTTTTTTTATTTTCGAAGGTATATAATTTGTATTCTTCAGCACAGTTTATTCTGAAACATTTTTTCCATCATCTTGGAAAACAGGCTTACTTAAGGTTAAATGATCAGTTTGCCAAATACTCCAGGCTGCAAGCCCAGGATAGTCTTAACATTAACAGCAAAGAAGACACAAATATTTAGGATCCTAAGTCTTGCAGTTAACAAGTTTGCATCCAAGACATTTTCATATTCTGGATATTTTTCTTAAGTGTCAATTATTGGTTATTTTAGATTAAAATCATATGTTATTTCAAGGACCTTGATAACTTTGTGATAATTATTTGTAAGACATCATGGGTAGAAATCCTAGTAAAATTCTGTGTCAGCAACTGGATCCTGGCACAGCTCCACAGTAGATCAAGTATCCACATATTTTATGTTCCCAAATTTCACTCGCTTCCAAATTTGTCTTAATCTTTATATGACTTAGATATTGAAGAGGAGGGGGAAGCTATGAGACACATCATACCTTGAAGATCACGTTAGAAATCAGGAAAAGGCATGGAAATGTTTTTTGATAAGCCCATGCATCACTGCAAAACTGCCATTACACATTCTTTGATCTTTCAATTTAGGAAATATTGTCTTATATTCTGTAAGACTCTTTTCTCCTGAATTTTCTTTCTACTGTGTTCTCAGTCACCTCAGTTTTGTCCTTTATCTTCAGGGACTACAATTTCTCTCAATCCTTTTACAAAAGAACTGAGTATAATGTTTCCATGCTTTTCTTCTTTTATTTGCTTGGAAAGTGGCCATTCATCCATATAGCTGCAAGTTCTGTTACTGTATGATTTCACTGTTCATCCTGACACTCTCTTGCTGCCAATCCCAGTAAAACAAATGTGAAAACAAAGTTCTTGATGGCTGACTACAAATTTACCTGAGCTGACTTGGACAGTCTTGCTTCACTGAGCAACCAAGAGCTCAAATTATTTATGTTCTCCTTTACAAAAAAATCCCCCCAAAGACTCAGAACTAACAAAATGCTGAAGCCATAGCTTCTCCCACCATACTGACCTTTCAAGTAAAGACTGAGTTGTTAAAAGAAACACCAACTATGTGCAGAGAAAAAAGTTGCTGTGATGCATGTCTTCTCTATCAGCTAAAAGTGTACTTCAGTTGCTGGGGAATTTACTTTGGCATGAAACCAGATCCAGCCCTTCTTATGAGCAAGAACATGTACATATTCTCAGATGCATCTCCACGCCTTCAGTGGACTAGCACACTTCTACTGTCATATATGTATTCCTGTGCATCCTTAAGAAAACAATTTTTTGTGCCTTTTGTGTGTGTGAAAACTGATGTGGTTTTAGTAGTTGTTTTAATTCAATCAAGTAATTAGGTGGTCCTGCTCTTCATTTTAGAGTTTTGATGTTAAAAATATCAGAAACTGCAATGCAGCATTTCTAATCTTTAGTATGATGAGCTCCATGAACTGCTCTACTTGATTGTTGAATTTAAGCCCCAGTTCTGCAGAGTTCTTAACTGTTTGCTAACCTCTGAATGCAATTATTCCCATTGATGTTAATGCAATAAAATTAGAACATGAAAAAGGGTCCTTCTATGACCCATTATTATAAAATAAAAAATAGAAAGCTAGAAAGCAAAGTCTATCTTCTCTAGCTTAAAACATTTTTAAAGGTGTTTTTACTTGATGTTACAATCATCAACCCTGCTTTTTGTAAAGCTTCCTGTTTCTCTTAAAAATGAGTGTTTAATATCAAAGTGAAGCAGAAGTCATTTTACAATTTACACTGCAACTAAATTACCTAATTATTGACAACAAAAAATCTTTCTTTAGGGTGTAGTGGAATAAAATAGGTCATATACATAGTAAAATGAGAACACCAGAGCAGAATCTTTAACTCTGAAAATGTTTTTTCTCCTTGTGCAGTACAGGATTATAAAAGGAGCAGTGTTGTTTTCATTTTGACACAGGCTATGCACTGCAGGCAATCACTCATTGCAACAGGTACCTTGAGATTGATTATCTCTGGCCTTATAGCTATACACAGCTACGGACCTAGGACTTACCTATATTTACAATGAAAAGTATACCTAAGTTCTCCACCCTGAGACACCTTCTCTGCTGCAGGCTCTTCAGCACAGTAGCTTGAAATGCTGTTCTGCTCAGCATCATCTGAGTACAGATCAAGCTATTCTATCCAAGGCCTCCCATTGCTTCTGACACAGGCAGGAAATAATGGTCAGGTTTATTGCTGTGTTATTACTGCTGTAGGGTCAGGCTCCTGGCTCTTTCATCCGTTCCCCTTCACTCTCCCATTCTTTCATTTGTTCTTCTTGACCCAACTCACACTTGTGAACTACATTGCATTTGTTAGATCAAGAGACTGCCTGTCATGCCTGAAAGCATTAAGTAGGGCACTGGTCCATAGGGTAAATGGAGCATAATATGGAGAAATAAACGTTATTCTTTTCAGCCAAGACTGAATGTGCATGTTGTATATCTGTTGAGCGCATCTCTGACACGGATTTAACAGTTCTTTCTTCTTAAGAAGTATATCACGTTCCTTCTCCCCCCTCTGTTACTGCCAAGGCATAAAAGTTCAAATCACACCATGCAGAAGTTCAAATTTACTTCATTCTATCCTACCTAGGTCACAGCTTTAGGCAGTGCTAGCAGGTGAATCTTTAAACTCTTCTTAAAAGTATCATTTTGACATTTATTTTCTCTACCTTGAAGCATCATGAGGAGAAAGGTTTACTTTTTCAAGCTGCACCTACAGTACTCTTAATAGTTTTAGGAATACTTAGCAACTTAAAAAGACAAATCAAATGGAGTCAGTTGCATCATAAGACTTGCTTTAGCACACCCCACCCTTGTATAAATGTGATTATATACAAAGCAGTCTAGTGGATTTAAATATCTTGTGTATGCTTATCTCTGGTTTTGAAATTCCCAGCTGAAGCTATAGCCAGTGTGTGTACACAGGCAAAGCTATAGATGGCCCAGACACAGGTCTCTGAACATGAGAGACATTGACAGGCGCTTAGCAATTCTCCATGGTTTCCAATGGTCTTCTCTTTAGGAAGTCAGACTCTGTGTGTGGTCTTTTGTAATGAAGCCAAGAAAGGTGTTGATCTACACAGCATAACTAGATTACAAAACCAAGTAAATCTCCCTTCCTGCTCCAGCACATTGAGGAGAGGGGCTAATGAACTCAAGCTAACACCACAGCTCTTCAGGTCCTCTGATCACATCAGGATTTTTGTTTTACTGGACATTTTTTTTTCAATAAAAAGCTTTAAGGGTTATGAAGAAAAAAATTCAACAAGTACTATGCTTCCTGCTGTGGTGTCAAACTAATACTTCAGAGCAGCCAAGAACCCAAGTGTTCTCACTAATGTCTCCTTACAAAGCTGGCCTGATAATACCCTGAAGACAGTCAATGGACGTGCTGCCTGCCTTGAAGCATGCTTTGGACATACTAAGATGTACAGGCATCTTGTATGTCTTGTGCCTAAGGCAGGATTAGCTGAACCAAAGCCTGGCCCTCATGGATGTCACTGGAAAGTATGGATATGCCACCTCTTCAGCCCTGTCTTCCTGGATAGAAACTCTGATGTTACCGTCTGTTCTCCAGAGGGAAGAATGGTTTCTGCTGCTTTTACCATAGGGTGGAAAGGAAGTGTATTGCTGCTTGTGCCTTACTGAGAATACTCACTGCTCAAAGCAGGGTGATACCACCCAAGTTTATAGCACAAGAAGAACCTCAGCTGTAAAGGAGTCCCAAACACTCAAGATCACAATGACCAAGATGATGCAGCCCAAGTGAAAATTATTTTTGAGGTGGGCTGAAATCCTGAGGGTTAACAGCAGCCATCTCCTTGCTTTTGGAGATCTCTGCGAGGAAGCTTCCTCCCTACTGCAGTTGCTGTTTTCCCAATCCCCTCCTCTACTTAAGGCACAGTGGTGCCTGGAAGGGGAGCAATCACTTCATGGTCTACTATGGTCTACTATCCCCAGCACCATTCACTAGTGATGAATTTGGCTGATACTGATAAAAGATACTGAGGACATTAAATGTATTCAAGACATATTGTGACACTGTTAAACATATTAGACAAAAGATCAGTGAAGTTTTCAGCAATGAGTTGTGACCTTGGTAGGGTTAGAGAAATTTCTGTATTTTCATATTTCTGGACTCCGTTCCCACAGCAGCCCCCATGCGGGTGGTCCCTTGCTACCACACTGCTTTGTGGATGTTCAGGATTGATGCCTATGTGATGGAGACATGTTCTTCACTGCTGTGTCCTGGATTATTGTCCCCCAGCAGCTTGCAGCCAGGTCTGGTTTTGAGCCCTGTCACTGCAATGGTGGAGCTGGACCCACTTAGCTCTTCGGGAAGGGAGCAGCTCCTGGTCCAATTTACCTGCAAACCCTCAGAATCTCAGTCAAAAATAATCAAAATATGTTCAAATGCTGCCTGGAGGAGGGGAAGAAAGAGAAGTGTGGGGAAAATCCTCTTTAGACTGCGGCCGCTGTGGAGAGCAGTGCCATGGGCATTCCCTGGGCCCATGGTAGAGCCATGCCTGTCCCACGGCTGAGCCAGCAGCCTCAGCTTTGACTCTCACATGGCATTCCCCTTGTGTGGAAAATGGTAACTGGCCAAGCAAGTGATCCCAGAGGCGTGTCTGCTGAACCAGTACATAACAGATTAAGGGGAGCCATTTAAAGAGCTTGGCTTCTCTGTTTGAATTACACCCTGCGTTCCCTGTCTGAGGTGGACGTACAAGTGAGCAGAAACCTAGACAAGTGTTCTCCGCTGAGGGGGCAGCCACGCGGGTGGTGGCGGTGCTTCCTCCCCTGGCTAACGCTGTGCCGTACTGCTGTCTCCTCTGCAGGGACCTGCCACATCGGCTGGGCCTACTACTGCACGGGTGGCGGCGCGGCGGCGGCCATGCTGGTGTGCACCTGGCTGGCCTGCTTTTCGGGCAAGAAGCAGAAGCAGTACCCCTACTGAGCAGCCCCATCTGCAGGCGCTGCCAGGCGCCACAGGGGCTTGCCGACTTCTGGATAACCACGGCGAACAAGACATTTTCAAGTGCTTTCTCTCTGGAGCGGATATGGGCAGGGAGGTGACTGGCGCTGCAGAGCCTCCCAGCACGGCTGGGCGGGGATGGGCTTCCTCACCCGTGCTTCTGCTCTGCTCTGCAAGGAAAAATCCGTTTTGGTAAATGGTGAAATCCTGCGTGCACCAATTAATTGAGGGGTGGGGTGGTTGGTGGTGCCCAGGGGCTGGGGTAGCAGCTCCTTGGTGTGGCTCTCCCAAAAGCACACACAGACATTGACCATGGCACAAAATGAGCAGAGAGGATTTTTTGGTGTGCTTCTCCTTTCTTTCCCTTTTTTTTTTTTTTTTTTTTTTTTTACACTTCTCTCTGGTGGTTTGAAATTCAGTGTTGCAACACTTTTTAATCTATACATAAAACTTAATAAAAGGACCAATAAGCCACTTTATCAGTATTTTGTATATTCTCTACACATTTTTCCTCCCCAAACATTTAGCCACTGCTTATTCAGCCCTGTATAACTTTTATTAAGCCTCTGTGTTTTCAGCATTATTACAAAAATGCAACACAATTACTTGGCATATGTAGCGTTTCCCTATAGTACTTTTATGAAGTGCAGTAAATGGACGTTTTTCCGTCCATTGGAAATTCCACTCACGATACTGTAGAGCTCTGTTGGTTATATACGACTAACAGGAAACTTCTTCCAGACATAGATTTCTGTTGCTGTTATGTTTAGCTCATTGATGTTGTATTGTGCTGTACCATGTTTATTACTTCAATATTCATTTTTGTAAAAAAATATATATATGTGCTATTTTATGTTTGTATTTGAAAAATCTCTGTAAATAAATATTTCCTTGATCAATACTTGCAACACGTGGTCAATACATTAAGGAGTTCCTTCCCAGATCGCCATTGGAAAAATCCTTGGAAATAACCATGACTTTCCCAACCACGCTCCATCCTTTTTCACTGTGAACCACATACATTTAGGGTTCAGTTACATTGCCGGAGGACAGACATCTATTGTCACTGGAGGCATTCTGACATGTGTCACATTTTTGCCTGGTGCTCTCAGATGTCCTGCAGGAGTTCAGTGAGATTTTCCCCATTCTGTCCTGACTGCTGTGGACTGGGAATTTCACACATCACTACATGTCATGGTTTAAGTGACTAAAACAGGCCCGTACTTTCTTAATAGCATGGACATTGATTACATGCCTACCAAGGCAGTTTTCCGTGCACAAGATACTGGGACTTGTGTATACAAAAATATATAAAACTTCAAAACAATCTTCTATTTTCTTTAAGAAAAACAATGTGTGGTTAGAGCATGGGAACTTGTAAGGGGTTTTCAATCATGACATTAGGTAACATTATTCCCTTTCAGACCTGGTTTTCTGCCCTTGTTTTCCCAACATATTTCTGTCATGTATTTCTAAGTTGCAGCCTATGTTTTCATTGCAGTTCTGCTGTTTATTAACATTTGTAGCTGTTGCAACTCTGAAATCGTGCAGTTGCTTTGTACATTATGCTGGGTGGCTTTTTGGAGGTAAGTGGGAAATAGCAATGTCAGCTTGCAATAATCAATCCTGATACCTTTGAACTGAATTTTATCAAGTTTCATTATAGGCTAAACACTATTTATTTGCTTTAGAGTGAAAACAATATTATACCTTACCACTCTTGGATTAGCTCATAATAGCCCTATCACATCCAACTGCACTTCTGCTGAGAAGCACACCAGCCATACCCTGGGGACTTTCCTCCCTGCACTCTTCCAGTGGCACTAGCAGCAGTGGAACACGGAGCTCTTCTGCCCTCAGGTTTCAGGTCTCATCCCTTCTTGTGAGCTCTCAGGACCATACCCAAACCTGCTGCAGGAGGTCAGTGGCATTCCGTATACCCTCGCAGTAAGTATTAATATGCCTGTTCGTTTTGCGAATTGCTGCTTTATTAAAACTGAAAGAGGTAAAAACACAGTTTTGGCTGTGGTTCCCCGTGGTTCCAGTAAGAACTTTGGCAGGTATCTCAATAGAAAAATGCTGCCTTTTCACAGTATGCTGCTGTGGTAACACACCTTTCCCTTCACTGAAACTGCAGTTTTGCTATACAAAATTTCAGTGACTTGGCTATAGTAATATGAGTGTTACTATTCTAAATTTGACCCTTCCTGAATTACATCCTGGGCTATGCACCATGGACATTTTCACCTTTTTAGATCTTCCTGTGCCCAGCTTTGGGCTTGATTTATCATGATAAACTGGAACTATGCAATTACTTCATGAAGTAAATTAGATTTTTGTTACAATGTGATGCAATTACAGCATGACTGACTCTCTGATTTTGTAAACAATCTTCTTTTTTTAATTTGGGCTTTAATAAAGTGTCAATTTTTAATAATCGAGCCAATGATCTATGCTGCACCTGCTTTGTTGCTGTTTATCATATAGCCTTCAGATGTTCTCATATGAATAAACCAATTGCAGCTTAATTAGATTTGTCTGTATTTTGTGCATTTTGGTTCTGATACCCATTTTGCACTAGAATATAAATACCATTTATTATCGTGGTTATCAAGCTTCACAGTTGCTAACTCTAATAACTTCGAACCGGGTAAAAAATTGCTTTCAATTGGACACAATGAAGTGTCAATGAAATATTTTTACAATATTTACTATGTTTAATTTTCCATTTATTTATTCTTGAAGTTGACAAGCTTGGCCTTTCATTTGTCAAAATAAAAGACATGAACTTGCGCAGGCTCCTAGGTCACTGAATTCTGTCCTTCCCATTGCTGGCAATCATATCACATAATGTTCACATATTTATCAAGCTGTATTTTAAAACTATTTAAGCAGTTTTCCCCTGACAACTACAATGGGAAATTTATTCCAAAATCTCACTCTTTGGGTGGTTAGACACTTCTAAGTTACAGACTACCTTGTGTTCTGGATCTCACAGATGTCAGAGGTCACAGGCCGCTTCCAACAAATACTCTGGAAGCAATAAGTTTCATCTGTCACACTTAGCTAACACGGGAGTTGCATAGAAATAAATTGTATGGTGACAGATACTGTTCATTAGCAGAAGATATCTTAGGACCACAGGACAATTCAGGTGTGGAACTTGGCATTTGTCATAAAGTTCCTGCTGTCCCATTCCTCCAGCCTGTCTCTAACCCTCTGAATGGCAGTCCTGCCCCACAGTACATTTACTGATCCCCCCAGCTTGGTGTCATCTGCAAACATGATGAGAGCACACTCCTCCAGCCCTTCCGGGTCATTGATAAAGCCAGTGAACAGGACAGGTTCCAGGATAGATCTGCAATACCCCACTCACTACAGGCACCCAGGTAGGGGCTGGCCAGGAGTCATGACCCTCTGAGCCTCAACAAGGCTTTTACCCATCTCTTTGCCTACCCATCGAGGCCATAAAGTCCCAACCTGGGTACAAAAAAACATGGGAGCCTGTGCAAAAAGCCTTGCTACAATCACAGGGACAACCACTGCTTTCCCACAGTCAAATCCAGTCATTTTACCATGGCAAACCAATGGGTGGGTCAGGCATAATTTGTTCTTGATAAATGTGTGCTAACTGCTAGCAGCCACTGAAATGAGATCTAACTATATGATAAGGTGTTGAGATACTGATGCTTTTGTGTGCCTAATGTTTGCTTAGCATGGCTAAATAAAGAAAGAAAAAAATGCATCAGCAAATCTAGAAATACAAAGGGTAGGAAAAAAAACCTGAGCTCTGGAAGTTGGAAATTTACTTCAGATATGAATTTGACTGAGGCAAGTCAAGGTCAAAGAACTTGGTGCAGTACCTTATTTACATAAATTTGGTCTTGGGAATGACTTTAGGAGAACACATGTTGAAATTCTCCCACCCAAACCCCAGAGAGATGGAGACTTTCTTTGCCTGTGCAGCACAGTGTGCAGTGCCAAGGCTCTTGGCCTGAGCATTAACACAGTATTTACTGAGAGGGAAAATGCAAATACTTCTGTTCAAGCATTAAGTCAGAGAAGAAGCTTTTCTGCATAAATATGAGGCTTGTGAAGGCCCTGTCTGGAGTTTGAGATGGCATTATGCTCTTTCTTTAAAAAAAAAAAGTAAAAAATCATTACTTTCCAAGACCTACGTGCTAACAAATGAGTCGAATTTTCATCACCTGCTGTAGAGTTTGCTCCCTCCTCAAAATGCAAATATGTTTATATGAAAAAAAAAAAAAAACCTTCAAAAATGTTTTGAAATGAGATTTAGATAGCTCCTGAGGTGATTTAACCCCTGTATTTCTTTTCTACTTTATAGAAAATTCAGAAATCAGTTGCAACTGCAATTTATCTGTCATTCTAGGGTTTCAAATAGTCTATGAAAAAATGTCAAACTGAATGGAATGACAAATAATCTGTACATGAACATAAGCATTAGTTCTACGCTACATACTTAACCTTTCAGAGAGACAATGGTGAAATTAGATATGTCTTTTTTTAGAAGTGACATTTTAGTGTAATCCCTTAAGCAGACAGGATTTTAAATATATGCTTTTGAGTATTAAGTATTTTAATTATTATTATTATTTAAATAATGAGGGATCAGAGAAAATGAGGACATTTTGGAAAGAGTTTTAAGTTCAGTTCTCTTAGTGGCAGGAAGGATGGTTATTAGATGACATATAAATAGGTGGCCATGTTTCATGTTCCTCACCAAGAAACAGAATATCCATTGAAATCTGTATAGATATTTTAGCCAAGTAAAGACAGACTCTGACTCTTTTTATGAACAATCTTACGACCTTTTAGTCTGCTAGCAGTATTTGCTAAGAACATCAGTATGTTATGGATGTTCTATGTTATGCCATGTATATTAAGCCATCACAAGGAAAACTATAATCTGAATGGAACACATGACACAGCTTCATTATATATATCTACGTCACCAGGGCCCAGCTTTTTGTTGCCTGCTTTCCTGGCTACCTAAAAGTGAATGAACTATGCAATCTCTATGTTACACTGCTTTAAGCATCCTCCATCACATAGGTGTATCTTGTGGTCCTCAACAGGCACTATGGTCTGTACTGAGCATCGCTAGAATTACAATCACATCCAAACATGCCTCATGCATGACTGTCACCTCAGTGGTTATAAAACAGTTTGGCTTGTCATAATGGGAATGGTAAAGCAATCATAGAGCACAGAAAAGCTGCCTCTTACCTGAAGCCAAAAGCAAATGCAGCTCTACATCAGCAGACAGAAAGCTTTTGCCTCACACCGTCCTTGGAGATGGGAGGAAAGTTTGCTGTCATCATGGAAAGCAGCTGTTAGTTCCTGTCTGCAGAAAGACTTAGAAGCCCAAGGAATGAGTCTGTGAATCTATAATCAGGTAACTTTCCAGACATTTTTCTTACAGGACACGCATGGAAGCCACTGCCTGAGTTCCCAAGAGAACATATTAAAGGTGAAGAGTGACCCCATCTTTCTCATCCATCTCAGATGCAGTTCCAGCTAGGTCAGAGAGAAATGCTCATGTGCAGCTCCTGCAGCACAGGTCCTGTGAGACCCCTGAACCAAGCAAGTTTCAGCTCCAGGATCAGAGATAAAGACAATGGCAACAACCAAGGTGCTCCATGTGCTTTTGAAAGCTGCATGCAGCCCTCCTGTATGCATAAATGTCTTCATCCTTTTTTCATTCTCAGGAGCTAAAGATAATTTTGACTTTCTTCACACCAGCCAGCAAAATCAATATTCAAGTACACTTAATACAGAAAGGTTGTTGGGCTGTGTAGAGAATCACTTTTCAAAGCACTTTTGCTCCAGCTTGTCACCAAAGAACTGAATGCTTCATCAAGTAATGGACAGCAGCTTCCTACAGAGGACTCCTGAGCAGGTGGTTTTGTGCAAACTCCTCTGCTCCTCAGCCCAATGATTTTATTCTGTTCCCTAAGCCTATGTCAGATGTGACCACTTTTGAAAACCTTGGGCTTTTGAAAGCATGGTAGTTACTAAAAAGAAAGCAAATAGTTCATTTGAATACTTTGTTTTCTGTTAAGGATTCCAATCTTCAATGGGCTTGGACCAAACTCCATGACCCTGATACAAAAACTGTAGGAGCCAATGGCAAATAGTCCACTGGCTTAACTTAGGCACAGAAACAATGGGCAACATGCCATAACTATTTTATATCTGGCTTTGTATTATGTTATGCTAAACAGTCTATCTTATTTTTTCCTGTGAACAAAATACACACACAGGCAAAACACATTTTGCAAGCACAAAAATCCCTATATCTTTCTTGGCTTTGTACTCATCTTAATGTTCCTTGTCATTTGAGAATTAACTAAAATAAGATACTACAAATACAAAATCTATATGGCACTTAATATCATCAACTAGTATTTATTTAGAAGTTATGTCTTCAGAGATCAGAAACTTAAAAAAAAATGTTTTGCATTTATTTTACAGGCAAACAAGCTGCTGGATCTGGATAGTAAAGCACCTGTTTTTTGAAGCAAGCCAGCTCTGTGCCCTTATCTTGCCTGTTCCAGAGGAAGAAAATGGAAAGTGGATTAACTAACATAATGAATGTTTCAAAGGATATAAAGTAAAATCTGTTATATGATGTGAAGCTGTGTTTCTTAGCTGATATTACTAGGCCAGGTGGGTCCAAAGAGACTCCTTCTACTGCCAAATGGGACAGAAATAGAACAGAAAGTAGAAAAGCCTTATACTGGGGATTTACAATGGACTCTGCTACAGGGTGGTAGCAGATGCTCCACACCTATGATTCAGTGTGGCTTGGTAACTCTTCATGGATTATTCTCCTCCATTTTACACCTCTAAAAATATCAGTAAGCTTTCCATTTGTACAGCACGTAGGGGACATATTTCCCAGTATACCAGCAGGGCCCCTGCCTGGGTCCTCTCCTAAAGTGAAATAACTCCACTTTATATAGGAAGAAAAAGGGTTAGTAAAGGACTTTCTTTTATTGAATTGTAGTATCATTTGGTAGAGAAAAAGAGACAGGCAATCTCAGTTAAAACACAAACTACAATTAGGACATGAGTTGAAATTATTTGAAATGATGAAATACTTCTTTCCTGGAGCTCAGTGGCCATATTAAGAGCTGAAGTGTGAGATATTTGTTTTCAGTAGCTGTCAACATGTAATGTGTTTTCTTCACTTCTGGGATTAATACCTAATTATGGTGCACACAGGAATTAAAAAGATTGAGTGCATTACTACATGTATCTCTCTGGCTAAAATCAGAACTCCTTTTCACAGACTCCATTTCCCTGTGCTCGTTCATGTTGAATTCTGTGCACTTTGCAGCCACCCCAGGAAGTCCCTGACCTTGTCTCTTCTCAAAAGCCTATTGTGCAAGCAATATCTGCTGCTGTTCTCCATATCACACTTTCCAGCTATTTGCTACAACTTGCTGTTGCAGCGTACCACTGTCACTTCTGGAAGGCTTCTAGCTGTTTCTCATGAACTGATTGGAGTATTCATTTCAGGATAATCTGTTACCAAAATATGCCACAGTACACCACAGCAAATTGTTTCATTTTCAAATTTGTTGTTACATCCTATTCACTTGCATACCATTCAACAATGTTAATGTGGTAGTAGTCATCACTAATATTCTTTTCCAGGTCCTGGAGGCAACTGTACCAGAAGTTATACCACAGGCAACAGACCTCTCTGTTGTAAGAGGGAAGAAATTGACTTTTTACAAGTCACATGTAGAAAATATAGACAGCCATGCCCAGATATGCAGTGACATTTCAAAGAGGAAGCACATTAAGTGTTTAGAACTGCAATGAAATATTAAACAATCTGCATCTGTTGTCACTGTGTGTAGAAGTGGAATTCATCTCTGAAGAGTGACTCTGGATTCATCATGAACTGGTGAGCTGTTTCACAGCCTCTCAGTCTTTAGGTTGTTCTGCCTGCACATACTGTCAACATCAAGGAATGTGAATGATAGGGCAGCTTTTGCGTCCAGTCTGTCTCTCAAGAGGAATCTAGTTGTGTCAGATCACTGAAGCATGCCTGATTTTGTGTGACCTGCAGTCTGCAATGTAGCTATGCTTAACTTGCAGCTATCAAAAAAGCAATCGGAGACCTAACATAGAAACTGCTGAAAAATTATAGGGATCTGCAAATAAGATAAGCTGAAAACTTGTTTTTAAGCAATATTGATAGCACATTGGAATGCAAATAATTAGTATTGAAATTCCCCACACTGCATCAGAAGGCTCATGGACATAAGTAAAAAATTGCTGCTGCTCGTTTTTTCAGTAACTTCTGTTCCAGGAAATGGATCTGGTTTTGTCTCCAGCTTATCAAATGTTAGCAAAATTGAGGTCTAAATAAGTCTTCATTAAGCCTCACAATTCTCCCTTTTTCCCTCCCCCCTCTAATTTTACTCTTACAAGATATTGATCTTCTTGGTGGAAACCATCACATTCACTGGTGTAAATGCTCTCACTTCACACAGAGACATTTCAGGTCTGTTTTTTTTGAAATAGGCAAATTCTTTTCACAAAAGACTCAGCAGTCTAGTTTTTTTGCAGTTCCCTTTGGGAGCCACAGTAAAACTTCTGTGAATGCTGCACTCAGTGCAGGGTACTTCACTGGCCTTCATAATTAGGAAACATTGCTGCCTGAGCCTTGTTCAGACAGATGATTTCAACAGCCAAGAAGTGAATGTACTTAGCAGCAAAGCATGCTGTTCCTTGTTCATTGCCTCTAAGACAGGAGAACTATTCAGAGCTGCCTGAGCATGATTGTTAAATGTTCTGAGCTGCTTGGAGCCATTTCAGTCAATCTGAACATTTATTTCCTTTCATAACAATGCAGAGTGAAGGCACTTACAGTCCTTAAACGCATTGCTCAGGATATACAAAAATTCACAACCTACCTTCTGGGCCAGGTGGTTTTAAGATGTCCAGTGGTTTAGGTAGCAAAGGTATTGCTTCCTTGTGATCACCTTGTGATGATGCTTTAACCAGCTGCAACACTGTGGATGGGGACAGATGTCAGGAACAGGGGTAAATAGAGATTTTTTTTTTCTCCTTCACATCATGGGCTTGAAGAGAGGCCAAGTACCTGGCATCTGATGACTGCAGACTGTTGAACCATGGCACTTATGGGACAAGCATTTAAAAAGAGGTGATTGAGAACTTTTCTGCACAACTTGGACAGTATTTCTGAGAGTGCCGACAGCTAAGCCATTAAGGCAATGGACTTGGACCCTGAATGACATCCTAACTTCCCTGAGTACCATTCGATCTTGAGGACAATGCAAAAAGAGATCTTCCTCCAAATAAGGAAGTAAAGTTTTCCATATCAGCATTATTTTTTTCCAGTCTACTTACTTCTAGCTTTGTGTCTGTTTACCCCTCCCCAACCTCGTTACTAATTCAATCGTCTGAATCCCCACCAGCATCTACAGCCACCTGTTTTCTTAATGAGTTAAAAAGGAAAAAGAAACACATTTATATTGCTCATCATATTCCATGAAGTTAACCTTATTTGCATAAAAAAGGTTTCTCAAAAAAAATCAAATGAGGCTGACAGATGTCCTAAATCCTTTTAGTGCCTAAGAGGCATACATTGTAGAAACTGTTTACTGTCTCCTGAGTAATGGGGTCTGTGATAAGCAATTTGTTTTGTATGAAAACAATGTCACCTCAAGCAGCTGAAGGATATTATATGACTTTCCCACACTGTCAGCGTTCCATTGTATCTCTTGGCTTCTTAGTACCTGCTGTATTGAAAATTAATACAAGGGAAACAGAAAGTTGCTGCAAACGTGTTAAATATGCTACTGCATTTCAAGGATGTAGTGGTTAACTTTACCAATATTAAAACCAGAATCTAGTAGAAACCTACACTTTGTGCACAGTATATGAGAGCTGCCTTCAGGGTGATGGGCCCCACCAAATTATTATTCCTTAGGTCTGCAGATGTTTCTTTTCTGGGACCTGAGAGAACTTGAGGTTTAAGGAGGCTTTGGATTACAGACAGGTACAGTGCAGGCTTTGTCTTGAGAGTCATGCCTAATGGAAAAAAGTCAAGGGACTCTCAAATGTCATCTGAAATCAGTTCAGGACTAAACATCAAAAAACCTCTGTAACACTGGGGGACTCTATAGCTTTGTTTGTTTTGTTGATCAATTGCCTGTAGAGAAGAGGCATCTTAAAATAGCTGACCATGATGAAGGGACACACTGTGGAGCTTTAGCAATGGAAGAGGAACCTGAGGGAGGCAAGAAGAAAATTGAACTGCCTTCCACAGTGTTACTGCTGGTGACAAAGTGCCCATTTATTCAGCAGAATGACAATATTTTTGTTCTCAGTGTGAAAGGGCTGAACTTAAAGGGAAGCAACCAGATTTCTCACAAGAGTTTATCTTATACACTCAGTTATACTACATTAAAGGCACTAAATGAACAATACTGAGACATCCCTGAGTAGTAAATCGTGGCCTTGGGCATGTGTACTCTGGGAAGTGAGATAAAGTAGCCTGGAGAAAGCACCACTCAGATACTTATTTCTTGTTTGGCATTGCAAGAGGACCAAAGCATGCAAATTCAAAGTGAGCCAGGCTGATACAACCCACAGCAGTATCAGGATCTACACACCACTGGCCAGGCATAGCCAGGGCAGTATGCACAAAAGTGAGGCCATGGATGGCTGGAGCTAGAGACACAGGCTGATTTGGGGCTGGTTTTGTTCCCAGGGTAGCCAAGCGTACCCAGCGGGTGCTGTCTCCCACCTGGTGAGCATGCCAGTCTCTGTTGCCATGAGGAAAGCTTCACAATAGCATGTGTCACCAGAGCCACCCAGTTCCTGCCCTATTCTCTTCCAGGGCATGGGACTGTAGTGGGTTTGGTGCAGATGGGTGCTGGCATCCAGTTCATGGTTTTCCTTCTGCCTCACTTAGCCCAGGCACTTCATGCTGAAAGCAGGTTTGCTGGAGCTCTAGAGATGCCCTATGCCATTAAACAGAGGAAAGAGGATGTGCAGCAAGGCAGTCATTGATGAGCAGCTGTTAGCATTGCTACACTGGGACTGTGCAAAAGCCACCCATCAAGGGATACAAAGGAGGCTGCTGAATATACATCTGTGTATGCATCTTCTAGAAAAACAGAAGTTATAGAAGCTTGAGCATCTTTCCTGGTGCTTATGTCAGCATATATAACATTTTTCAGCTTAAACCACGACACATTGGAAATGGACTTTGCAAGGGTGGTTAACATGTCTCCTCATTTGGGAGTTATGTAGTCTTGCTGAGAGCTGTCTGTGTAAGCCAAAGACAGAACCAGGCCTGTGACCCAGGTCTCTGCCTCAAATCGTTCACTTCCCATGAAGCACCATTGCCTTCTGGTAGGGATTTTTTCTACTGCATCATCCAGAATTTACAAAAGTGATGAAACCAACAGTTTCCAAAGTTTTCTTTCTATAACAATGTTTCTCTGAGCAGGGGAATTTCCTTCCAGGTGATGTCTGACTTGTCATCAGTTCTCTGCCAGGATGTGGTTGCTATGACAGCTGCTCCCAGTTCGGCAAATCCTCATCCTGCCAATCCTCCACAAACACAACTCTTGCATATCTTGTATTCTCTGGGAAATCAAAATATGTTTCTGTTTTTAGTCCTTTAATCTTCTCATGTCTGTGTCTCCTTTTGTTTGGAATCAGTGATGTTAAAGCAGCCTTGTGCTGCCAATATTTTAACAACAGGTTTTCAGAAAAAATATCCCCACCTCAGTCTATGACACATTTGGAGTGCTGTATTGCTTGGGCTGCTGAGAAGGGAGACTGGGTAATCCACTTTTGTAGCTTGCCTTTGAAATAAAAACTCTTTCACATAAAAACCAGGAAGTCAACATTACTTGACAAATAAATGCAGCTTAAGTGCTCTTAACTGGAAGTAGTCACAATAAACCTTCCTGCTGGGTAATTTTCCAATGATGTGAACTGGGGTGCTGGATGGGCTGGGAAAGTGCAGGAATGGCACTCAAAGGTGTTGAGAAAATTTATTTTAGCAAATGTTATAGCCCACGGGGATATATATTCTTTCACTGTCCCATGTTGCCATTTTGAAGCACACAAACACACATAACACTCACACAGGCATTATCTCTCTGTTAAAATTCTTGTCAGATCTAGTCCTCGCATCTCCAGTCTGTCAAATGAATTAAACTCATATTCCCCTTGCCCCCTGACTTATCTGCATTGATTTGCATGTTAATAACTTCTCTAAGTTAGTTTGTTTTACCTTCTTCTGGATTTGATCTCCACAGTAATTTTGACTGAGTTCCTTGCCCTCAATGCACAGAAAAGAGAGGAAACTGATGCAAGGTGGATGCAGGGGAGTAGAGACCATCCCAGTGACTCTGGTGACTTTGCGTTCAGTACTATTGGGCAAAGCCATGCTGGACAAAGCTGACTGTCTCCTTGGATGTCCACCAGGGTGCAATGGACACTGCTCCACTCATCTTCCCTTTCCAGATCCCTGGTTTTGGATATCTGACCCAGGTACCTTCCTTGCTCATTAATGTTTTGCTCATTCGTGGACTTTCATGGCCGTCCCAGTTCTGTAACTCTCCCCTTTTCATTCTCAAGAGAGATTAGCTTCCAGGATAGATATCAGCCTGTTTTCACTGAGGAAGTCAGCTGAGACAATGGCCAACAGTAGGAGCAGCCATTCACCCACTTCTATCCCTTCCAGAAGTTGTAAGACAAATCTGGCCCCTCTAAACCAACAGCTTTGCCCTGCCAGCAACCAGAGTCAGCTGCTCAATGATCATTCTGCCTAACTGCTGGCAACTTGGGTGGATGGCCTAAGTCTTTGAAAGAAAAATCTCTCCCATGACTCTCTTTTTTGGAGTCTGACTTTCTCAATGTATCACAGTGAGCAAAGCTGCTTTTAGAAAGAATCTTTCCAGTGCCGAGGAGGAGAGGGATGGCTGCCCGCCGTATCTCCCAGCAAGTTCTGTGAGCACCATGCAGCTTCTGGTCTATTGAATCTGGTCCCTTGCATCTCTGCACACTGCTACATCAGCTTGGGGCACAACTTCAGAGTGTGCATGTGTGAGGCAAAGTGACTGCTGCTGTCATACAGTTTTAACTGAGTTTTCTCAACTTCCTGGTTGACTGCCAAAGACCATGAGGCTTAATTTCCCACCTTCGAGTTCTATCCCTCTCAGGATCTTTCCATCTGGTGCATTTCATCTTGCCCAGGTAAAGCTGTGCTTGCCAGCCTTCCCCTTCCAAAATACTGCAGTGTTTGTTTTGTTTCTTCCAGATTGTGCTGGCTCTGAATCCATGTACTGTGACTACTGACTCATGGTCCTGCTGGTCACCTCTATTTGATTCCAAAGTTTCAGGATCTTCCGCTCTTTGCAGTTCTGCACAGACATTTTTGCCTCATAATACTTAGCAATCTGTTAATGTGGCCACTGTAGAGATCTGCTTTTATATTTAGTAACATCACTCATCAGTGCAGGATTTTTTCAGTAAAGGAAGTCTAAAAAAAAGATCGTCAGCTGTTCCTGTGCGTTTTCTCTGCATAAACTCCAATGAAAAATATTCTACTGAGGTTTCATAAGCAAGCAAACTGAATTATGCCATTTTTTTTCATTTTGAATTTGCATACATTTCCCAAACTAAAAAATACCTGACACATACTCTGATATGTTGTTTGCTAAGTGCTTTTAAATGAGCTTCAGATTTTGCATACTAGAAATGAGAAATTGAACAGAGGACAGAGTGAAATTAGCTCTATTCTGAGGCCCCTTTGCAGGAAGCAAAATAAAGCCATATCTCACTGTAGCTTTATAGTGAAGTAAACCACCATTGTCTTCATGTCTTCCTGACAGTCCTCTACACCTGTAAAAGGCCAAGGTAATTGATAGAACCTTAGTGGATCAGCTGTATCAGACTAGCTTAAAATAGAGATGCTTTGACAAGCCTCATGTTCTGCTTACAACCCAGTGATATCCCAGTTTAGGGCAAGCACAGCTCCAGCTCTCACTTCAAAGCCTCTTTGCTGTGTTGGTGAACAGCAGGTGCCAAACCTGTCAAGCTCAGCAGCTGGTATGGATGACAACTTGTTCCACATGCATAGCACCTATGGGAAACCTTTCAGTCCCCTTATCTGTTTCCCACCAGAGGATCAAAGTCCTTTGAATAAAACAAAACCCCCAGATTAAAACCCCTTCCCTTGGAAGGTCGCCAGCCCCCATTCTGCTCTCCTATTCCTCTTTCACCTTCAGGCTAGCCTTTTTGCATATGGTCTTTGTTCAGCCCCTCTCTCCCAGCCCTTCATGCAGCTAGTGAGGCTTAGCAGCCGCCTGGGCCAAACCTGACCCCACCAATTGCCCTGCCTGCTCCATGGCCACTGCATCAAGTCCACATCCCAATGTTGACTTTGCTCCCCCTGTGTGGAGCAGGATGGTGGGCACATGCTCTTGTTGCCTTCCCCCCCGCCTGCCTCTCTCTGAATACCCCTTGGGTGCTCACCTATCGACTGAACCTAAACACAGATTGAATGCAGCAGGCGCCAGAGCTTTTGGTAATTGCACCCCAAGGCTATCAAATTCTCTTACAGCAAATCACCCTGCCAAATGCAAGCTGCAACATTTCTCCCTGCTGAAACATGTCAGGCAGTGCAGTTGGTGTTTGTGCCCTTTGGAGCTGACAGTACTGTGTCAACGCAGGAGGGGGAAAGCTGTTTTATGAAGACGTCTGCTGCCTTTTCATCTGCCAGCAAATAAAGGGATTGGATTCTTTGCCCTTCCATCCATCCACTGGCAGCTCTTTCTCAGACCATGCTTTTGCTCAGAATTCTCTGCAATTTAGGTGTCACTGGCAACTATTTCCCACGTCTGCTCTAGCCAGGTTTCAAACAGCAAAACTTCATTGCTGGATGTTACAGACTTGTTTATCTTCACATGTGAGAAAAAGGCAGAGTAAGAGACAGGTCCATGGAGTTCTGGCTTCTGGTGACTGGCTTCCAAGTGAAGACAAGTCTTTCTGATCAACTCTCAGCTGATATGTTTAATTAAATCTGTTTGAACATGGTTGATCATGTTTCTTTGCCTCTGGGTCTGGTAAGGATCAGAGCCAACATACCATCTTTGTAAAGAGAGAATGCTAAGCCTGTAAGTGTGATCCAGATTGCCAACAATGGATTCATAGGTTATTTCCTGAATATTTTCTGTATCATTGGTTGAGGTGAGGGCTCCCAGGTCAGCAGGGTTTCATTGTTAGATGAGGTCTCACAGTATTTTTCCCTGTCAGAAACTCTCTGAACATCCAGGAGGGAAAGGTACTGGAAGATGCCTGGTGAGGTGTCATGGGTTCAGCAGTAGCAGTCATTTTTCTCCTTCTTAGTAGCTGGTGCAGTGCTATGTTTTTGACTTTCAGTTTGGGAACAGCACTGATAAAACCAATGTTTTTAGCTGCTGCTTAGAATGTTTAGCCTCATCAAGGACTTTCTGAGACTCATGCTCTGCCAGGGAGGAGGGGAAGCTGGGA
Source organism: Psilopsiagon aurifrons (assembly GCA_025447955.1). NCBI lineage: Eukaryota > Metazoa > Chordata > Aves > Psittaciformes > Psittacidae > Psilopsiagon > Psilopsiagon aurifrons. The sequence continues at coordinate 56,732 of JAOEHY010005146.1, forward strand.
GGAAGCAGAGACAGGACACCTGACCCAAACTGACCAAAGAGGTATTCCATAACACAGCACATCATGCCCAGTATATAAGGTGAGGGCAGTTACCCAGAAAGGCTAGATCACTGCTTGGTTGGGCTGGGTATCAGTTGGTGGGTGGTGAGCGGTTGTATTCTCTTCCCTTGTTGTTTCCCTTATTACTGGTGGTAGCAGCAGTGGTTTGTTTTATGCCTTAGTTACTGGACTGTCCTTATCTCAACCCGTGGGAGTTTCATTCTTTCGATTCTCCTCCTCACCCCTCCAGGAGTGAGGGAGTGAACTTTGTGGCTGATTTACAGCTGGGCTTAAACAGTTCTTTCTGGCACTCAATGTGGGGTGTGAAGGGTTGAGATAACGACAGATCTGACCAGAGTGTGTCTAATCCTATTTGTGGTAAGCAGTCATTGTTTCGGATTAATGGTCACTCATTACAATGCTAATTTATTGGCTCTCAAAGTTGTTGCTCTTGATCTTACATTTTCAGAATGTTGTAACTTACTTACAGCCACTATTTGCTGTCTTAGTGTTTATTGGCTGGGTGGCTTGGGCTAAGGTTCTTGTTTCATTGTACTTTATGGTAATGACTTGTAATAGCTGCAGGCTCCGGCAGCAGGGCTGGACGTGGCCGTGGACTTGCACCTGACCGTCCCACTGCTCTTCGCCGTCCTGGCCCTCGTCCTCGCCTCCATCTTCATGAGGCTGTGGGGAGCCGAGGGGGAGCGGCCCCGGGACCCGCCGGCGGCCGAAACGGCCCGGGAGCGCGGCCCCGGGGACCAGGAGGCCGTGATGGAGTGGCTGCGGGTAGAGGAGGTCAGGGAGGTGGAGGAGGAGAAGGAGGCGGCTGCCGAGCAGCGGGAGGGGGTGGTGGAGAAGCCGAGCCCCGCGGCCGAGCCCAGCCCCGCGGCAGCAGAGAGCA
>JAOEHY010005147.1:0-16956 GCA_025447955.1 Psilopsiagon aurifrons
ATGTTGAGGACACCAGAACTGCACACAATACTCCAAGTGAGGTCTCATGAGAGCAGAGTAGAGGGGCAGGATCACCTAATTGCTGGCCGCGTTCCTTTTGATGCAGCCCAGGATACGGTTGGCTTTCTCAGCTGAGAGCACACACTAAAGCTGACTCTTCATGTTAAGTTTCTCACTGACCAACACCCCAAGTCCTTCTCTGCAAGGCACTGCTGCATAATGAAGATTTCTCTCTCTTTGGAAAATGAATTTCTTCAAGTAGTTTTTTGATGTGTTTTATTTACTCTGATAGAGATGCAAATACTACCTGTTAGAAATGCATTCATCAGTAAGAGAAAGAATACTGTCCTTGCAGTTTCTGAGAAACAGAGCGAGTTAATGAATGGGTTAATGAAAGAATACAATAATAAACTTACCTTTAACCTCCAGAGATTGCAGTGTGAGTCTTTATTCTGTAAACAAGTGCATGAAAGTCTCATGGTCTGCAACCTCAGGTTCATTTCCTTATACTGCAAAGCAAATGAAAAATCCAAACCACAATCCAGCATGACAGAGAATCTCCAAGAAACAGCAGCCTGGGTTGAACATGGGGGTAGATCAGGTTAGTGCTATACTTCATTCAGTATATATATTCATCATGAAGAAATTAGGAAGGAAATTTTTAATCCTGATCAAAGGATAATTCCTTCAGAATGCATACTGAAAGTTTTAGGACCTTTGGTATTCCTTCACTACAAAACTACAATAATAAAGACATTTTTTCTGGAAGATGAGAATATGTGGAACTTAACAGGGTTGTGATACAGCAGTAGTGATACTGTTACTGGTTTGGCATGTAGAAAATTCATAATAGTTTGATTTTTTGACTTTCTGTAATGAGACACTCTCTGTAAGGAAGCTCCGTGGTTTTTACTGACAAAGGAAATTAATGACATTGAGATAAATACCTGAAGAAAATAATCTGCTTTAAAAATGTGTCAAACACAGGAATGAGTTACCAGAGATCTATAAAGTGCCACCTCTGCATATCCACGTATTTCTGCTTTAAAGGGAGTATATAATACTTCAGGTTTGTAGTGTGAAAAGATTAATTATTTTAAGCTCAGGAAAGTGAAGGCTGAAGGTTAAATATTGTTTTATTGTTAAGAGCAATTGTTTTATTTTTAAGAGCAATTTCTCTTAAATAATTGTAAGAAAAGTTTTTTGCCTTCAGTTTTCAATTACAAGGAAAACACTGTTTCATTCCTTTAGCCAACAAGTGTGCTGCTTGATCTGTATATCGCACTAGTAGTAACCTTTAGCGTGCAGCCACAAAGCTTTTTTTTATCAACAAGTTTGAAGTTTGGGGAATATGTTTGGGAAATCTTCACATATAATAGGACATTGATTGTTTCTATTGGTTTGATTGGACTAGTAATTTTTGGTAATTGTGTTCTTTTACAGAGTAACTCTACAGTCACTTAAGCAATTCAAGCATAAAATGTACAATATGTACTCAGAAAAAGACAAAGAAAAGCTACTTTCACAGCCTCATACTTAGGACCTCCTGAAAAATAAAACACTGAAATGGGAAACAATTATTTGTCCAATAGTTTTCTGTGCTCCCACTGATAATTACAGAGCATATTTGTGATTGAACATGAAATTATTCCTCTGCAGCCTGGTTGCAGTCCTACTAAGAGTTGTAAAGCTTTGAGGAGAGACTCCAGACAAAGACCCAGCCAAAATGGACTATCTCAGTGAGGCGGAATAAAGAAACTCCGCTAAGCCTAAGGTCACAGCTATCTTCAGCACTACCCTACTCATGCTTGTAGGCCCTGTGATACAGAAAATGCTTCTCCTCCACCCAACCCCATTACCTGTGTTTGCCAAGAAAAGGCTATTTGGGGGTGGGATCCAGTGGATGGAGCTTTGAAACACAAAGGGGAAATTGGAATACATTCAAAATTACAGCTTTATACAACCCTTTACTGCCCAGTGCCAACCGATTATTTGGTTTTTTTTCCCTTCTGCATCCTTCCTTATTGTCTCTCTTCCTCAGAGTCACTCCATAAACCTTTCACACTTTTCTCTGTTACTGTGTTCCCTTTAATGCTTTCAAAGTTCTGTTCTTTTGCTTCCAGTAAAATTTTTACCATTTTAGGCTCTCCTTAATAAGAAATAAACTTCCTCACCTCTCCACCAGCATATTTGCCCCAAAATGACAAAAAAACATTTCATGCCATTGCATTGTTCATTGGAATTCTATGTATAATTAAAGAAAGATTATCAGAAATTTTTCATTGCAACTTGGGAATGAAACTTTTTCAACGAGGAAAAAGAAAAGTTATCACAAAACTGCAGTTATTTGCTTAAATTTCAGAAAACATCCTGCTGGAAAATTTTAAACCAAAAATGCTTTATGTTGATATTTGGTGACATTTGGTCATTTTGGAGTTTTGAAAATCTGCATGCATTGGCTTTGATTGAAAAGCATTTGTGGCATACTGTAACGACATTCTGAAGTGAATTTTCTATAACTGATTCTTCACAAACATGAAGTCTGCATGTTTTGAAAATAATCTTTAGTTTAAAGCCAGAAGTTTTGACATGCTTGTTATGTGCCTTTCTTCCAATTATTAATTGGTTAATTTCAATTGAAAACTGAAAAACTGAAAATTGAACATTTTCAGTTCTTAAGAGCCGAAACTCTTCTATGTACAGTGCTTAAGACAGCGGGATTCTATCATTATTCTCACAGCTATCATAATAAATATTATTTGAATAATTAATATTTGATGTAGAAATACTTAGGTGGGAGTCGTTATCCTAGTTAATGCAGGAGGTAAGGTCAATTCTGTCAGTTCTGTATAACAGTGATCCTTTCTGATCACTGATACGTGAACAAGCTGGTACTTACAGCACTACTGTAGCTTTGGTGAAAAATAGCTTTTATGTCAGCCATATTATGTAAGGATGCATCACCAGTTCGTTATATCACTTCTTCATGAAGTGATATATTCAGATTTCAGTAACGAAAGCTGAATAAAATTTGCAGGTAGGATAGAATTATATGTTTTGATGTAGTAACAGGTAGTACAAATCAGAAAAAGTAGAGAAAAGTTTATTTTTATTTAGTTATCATAACCATCCTTTTTCCCTTAGAAACAGGCTTCCTTTTAAATACAACACAATTGTGTGACTTTTTGCACGTCTCTGTGAAGTGATCCAGATCTAAGGCAGTTTGTTTTGGGGAGAATTCCTCTATTTAGCCAATTCTGAATCCAGCTGTGTTCACAGCATGCACACTGGCAACCAGACTTCTGTCCTTTCTAAAACAGGGAGCAATTATTCAACCCTGTCTTTTAAAGTACATCACACCTTATGTCACGGTTGAATACATTCATTGCAAACATTTTTTCTGCTATATTCATGTGTATGCTATCTGCACTGGTTCATATATACATGCATTGAAAAGAAATCGTTTATCACCCTCAATTAAATCTGGTTCTCTTTAACAGCATAATGTTTAGCTGCCAAATAATTTCATGGTATTTTTATTGTTCTCATTAGGCTTTACATAAATAGAACCAAACAAAAGTATACTCTGGTAACTGAGTAACACAGCTTCCCACCTGCTCTCCAGGTGATACAGATCATTCTTAATGTCAGTTGTAAAAATATTCTACTTTGTTTTAAGTTGTTTAAAGAGAGAAGACTTTGTATGAAATAGTATGAGGAAGTTAGTAATGTCATGTAGAAACAGTTTTTCTTGCTCTTGCAGGTAAGTTGCCCATTGAAGCTCATCTAATTTATTTCTTCACAGCATAATGTATTTGGATGGGATGTCAAATGACAGTTACGCATAGTGGCTTTTGGGGGATAAAACATTTAATTTCAGTCTGATAGAGGCAGCTGAATCAGATAGCCTCATAGATGTGAGGCTGCTGTACACCATACCTTCAGGTTCTGCCAGCAGCAAAGCTGAGCAAGCTGGTCCTGATGGATGGGCACATGGACAATAAACACACACAGGGGCCACACACATCAACAAAGATTTTAACATATACATTTCACATATATGTCTGTATTTGCAAAAAAAGCAAATGGATCGCTCTAATAGCTGGTCTTAGATGCTCAGTCAACCCAGTAGCTGGCCTCAGATCCTCTGGTGTCCTCAGCTGAGGGGCAGTTGCATCTGAGGTTTTCAATCCCAGTCGTCGCTGGCTAATCCAGCTGAAGTTCACTAGCATACAAATGTACCCACTCAGAACAGAGTACACTCAGACAAGAGATAGTTAGAAATAGGCCTTAATGAGAATAAAGGGTAAACTACAGTGGTCAGGTACACATCTCAGTCAGAGAAACCACCAGTTGACACTTAAATGTCCCCTTTATTCCCCTTTTAGCCTTATTTTCCCATACTTGCCTTCTCCCCAGTCCATTTTGATCCCTTCCTTTCCTCCGCAAATTCTTTCCCTCCTGCATCCTTAACAAGTGCTGTATCCCCTTCAGTCTGTGAGGCAAGAAACAGGATTTGTTCAGTTGGCTCCTCTTGGTATGTTCCACACAAAGGACAATGATCTGACTGTACTTGGATAGTCTTAGGCGTAGACGATTCCCTGTGCCCCATTTTCACTGATTGAGCTGCCAGGGTTCCCCCCCAAATCCCATCAAGTTTTCTCTGATGTTGTCCCAGCCTTTATGTAGACGGTTATTAACCTTTAATCACATCGCCTAGCACAATCTAATGGTTACATCTAAACTGCATCTTCTATTGCTAAAAAATTTTGTGCTTTTATTCAAACAGATAAAGGAAAGAGAGTGTAGAGAGTGTACAGTTGCTCACTGTTGCTGTCAATGTCTAAATGTACTGACTTACAGTGTCAGTATCTGAATCAGCTAACGCAAAAAGGGATTTCTTTTTTTTTTGCTCTTCATGTTTTAGGAATAAAGTAGTGATACTTCCAATAACGTGCTAATCCTGGAATATTTTTTCTTTGCAGGTTATCAAGTGATCTGACATTCATGAAAAGGCAGGAACAAAAATCTTCCTCGCACACATGAATCCTTCAGGTAGGAAACTGATATTTCGTGACCATGCTATATATAAATAATACTAAAAATTACTATAGCAAGATAACAGAGTTGGGCTTGGTAGCTGATAGAAATGAACTTCCATCCTATTTCAAGTGCAATTTTTGAGTTGCATTGTAAATTGTAATGTAAATTCAAACACTAAAATTTTATTCTTTACAGCTTATGATTTTCTTATCCGTAAAAGACTGCTGTAAAAAATACAAAGCCTAAAATTATGGCCAAACAAACAGACCACCAGGGAAGAAAACAGAATATTCAGGAGCCATGAGACTGATAGGGTTACATTGTTGTTAGCTAAACCATGTCTTACTGGGAAAACAAGGCAGTAGAGACAGTATTCAGAAAAGAAAAAAAAAATTATAGTAGGAAAGGATCAGTTTTTAGCTTTTGTTATATTTCTGGTATTAGTCTGAGCAAAGTACTTGAGTGTTCTGTGTCTTCATTCCCCATTTGTAAAGTAGGGAGAATGGTGCTTTCTTTTTTTCTTGGCTTTTATTTCAGGTGTTAAGAGCTATAAAAAGTGTTTCAGGCTCAGTTTTGTAAATCACTGGGAGTTAAGTGATTATAAATACTTTGATGGAGAAATAAGTGTCTAAACTATTTTCAAGGATCTGCAGTTTCATGATTTTTTTTTTTCAGAAATTACTTAAGTCTTGCAGACTGTGGAGCACACCTCCATGGGTGAGAGAAGTTGTTCCATTCATCATCACATGTAACTGCTAATCAAAGGAAAGACTACAAAGGATCGTTAGGAGGAATTCTGTTTGAGAGAGAACTTTAGGAAAAATACATTAGAAACTGTTATACAGACTTCTCAGGTGAGAAGTTTTTTCACCATAACTTGTAGGTGCTTCTAGTTTATACAACAAAAGAAATACAAAGTTAAGTCCCAGGAAAGAAATTAGCCGCATTACTAGTTTTTCTTACACAGCCAACAGCAGGAACTAAGCATCCTCACAAAGCACGCACAAAAGCAACATGCTAAAAATAGCCACCTGGAATCAGCCAAAGGAAATCCAGATTAGAGACATGTCTGAACTCCCTATCTTCTGAGGAGCATGTATATCTCCGTGAAAGCTGAACGGTGCCTGAGGGAGTCAGAATTTGCAGACCTCCAATTAGGGCTCATTCCGGGAGGGAAAGCTGATCTCTGGATGCACTACCCATCCACAGCTTTTAATCTGCAGTATGACGCAAACCATCACTGTCACTCAGAAACACATCTATAGTGATAGCAATGCCCAAGTCTTGGCTATGGACATATATCAGTATTGGCATTTGAGAACTTTGTGTGGGAAGACAGACTCATGCTATGTCCCCCGTATAATTGAATATATGGCCAGAAGGATTATGGATGGTCTAATAGCCTGTCACATTCTTGCTTTATTTAGTTCTTTATTTGCAGCTGGTTTCATACAGCTGTAGTTCAGCCTTTCAAATAGTAATGAACTGCAGTGTTTTGAGACTCCTTAAACTGCCTTCCCCCAGGCCTGAAAGATGAACACTGTTTATCATCATAACTAGTAGGGGTATGAATCTTGTTTGGTAAAGTACTTTTGGCTATAGATTTCTCTACAGCACAAGCAAAGCTTGTGATGGACATGTCATTGACAGTGCGTTCTATACAGTTATTCCCCTTCTTGCAAGTCTGAAAACATTTCAGACTGAAAATTTCTCCATCTGTGCAGAAATGAATAAAGACTTCTCTGTCAATCGCAGGATATTTATCCATCAGCATAGCCAAGAAAGAGAAAAGAATGTATGAATTAGAACTCAATTAGGACAAGGATATTTTTTCTTTCAACCCTAGTCCTCTGCACCTGGTTTCAGTATTGGTGTTTAACTTTCAGCTTTATTTAGCAGCATTGCAAGCACTGTTTTCAAATCTACCATTTCATAAGATTATCAGTTGTAGAATAGGGTTATTTTAGAGGCATATTTAGAGGGCACTTCTGTACACTCTAAAACCTCAGTAACCATTTCAATTTCCATCAAGGCACACTGTTTTCTGGGGTGCAGTGCGCAGCTGTTGAATACTATTTAACAGCTGTCTTAAAAGGGAGAAATTCAACTCTGTCAGAATGTAATAACTTTGTTGGAATTAAATGAAAACTCCCAAAAAGGAGGCATGTGATCTTTTAATTATCAGTTACTCAACCTTTGGTTTTGCATGACATTCTGGCAAATCATTGTCCACTGTGTCCCTTATAAAAGAATACACTGAGTCCTAAAAATGAGGCATTCCCTCACAGCATCTTCATTAATGCTGATTACCACTTTACGAAAACACTGAGTCATAAACAGGGGACATGCACTTTTGATGTAGTTACAACAAAGTGGACATTATTTTTCCTACTAAACGACATTTCAACCACAATATCAAACACAAGACAACCATGGAAACATAGGCACTGGAACAAATGGAATATGGTTAATATGCCTGAAGCCTCCTGGTCACTGCTCTGCTTCTGCTCACATTCCTTCAGAAAGCAAAACAAGTACCAGAATGAAGATTTTCTAGGATTCTTTTAAGCTTAATCTTCAAATAAACAGAGGTTCTAATATTTTTTTAGTAGAAAATAATTTGAGAGCATTAAATCCTGAATGTAAAATAGGATGTCCATCCATCTCATGCTTCTGCAGTTTTCTGTCAGTAGTTGAAAGTATTAAACTTGAAACACAGGTCTGGGAAGCACATATTAGATCACAAAGTCCAGTCCTCAGCTCTCACAAGCAGCCATGTCATATATATTTCATAATAGATCACACTACCTGGGAAAACTAAATGGGATTATCATGTTTGGAAGACTATTCCAGAAACTCACTGCTGTGATGGTACATTTTTCTCTAATTTTATGAGTGAATTAAGGCCATCTGTTCCTGCTCCAACATTTCCTAGAGTTTGCACATTCTTATTTTCCCTCTTTTGATGCTAAACTCCTGCTATGTTTATAGAAGACAACCACCCTCAAGTGGAGTAGAAAGTCAACTCTTTAAATTGGCATCATGAGACACCCCCTGTGTCTTCTGCTCATCTTCCTAGCTGTGTTCTAAACCTTTTGTAAATGGTTAACCTGATTCTTTTCACCAAACAGAAGTGACGAGAACTGTTCATAGAGTTTAGCCTGTGGCAGTAATAGGACCATAATCCTCTCCTGTATGTGACCTGTTCTTTTTCACAACCACATTACAGAGGTAGTTCACGATCACCTCATTTTTAAAAAATGAATGTTCCCAAGGAAAAATACTTTGGTTTACATGAATTAACTTCATCCCACTTCTACTAATTTGGTTCTTTGGGTCTTCAGTTTCCAAAATGACCCCGTTTTCTTGAAGAGTGCTCTTTCTTGATGATGCTTCCTCTTTCACTGTATAAACAAATTTCATTCTTTTTCCCACTATAATCAGGTTCTTGTCTGTCAGCTTTTACACTGACAAGATGCATCTGTTAAAGTGAAAAAAACCCAACTAAATCATGGTATCAGTTCTCTAAAGGGAAGCACAGTATGAGTCTCAATTTGAAAGTGCTGCATTTGCAAATGTTGCAACTATTGTTAGAAATAATAAAATATTGTAAATGGTCTCATATGTACATGACATAGTTACTGTTTTTTTAATTCATTATTTCACCTTCCCTTGTGAAAAAATGTGCCTTGCTCTTGCATGCTGTCAGTAGTCTGTGCTCCACATTGCACCAAGTTTTCAGCTCATTTCTGAAGTTAAACACAACTGTTTGTGCCTGCCATTTGTTTATAGTCATAAAATCTGAATGTGCTCACACAAAACCGGAATTATATTAAACAACTTGCTGGCCACTGACTGTATATGCACAGATTGCTGCAAGTGAGCTTAAAACTAACCCAGATGCAATTTTCCAGGCTGTAGCTAGGAATCATGTGTTAAACGTGCCTGGCTATTCAGAAGTGGTATATGGAAATGTAGCCAACCGTTGTTCTCCAGGCTGTCCACAGTAAACATGCTGTAAACTCAGTTAAATTAACCGATACTTCTGTTTGCCTTTGTGCTTAAAAAACATTTATATGCTGACAAATTATAGTTTCTTGATACAGAAAATGAATTGCATAATGAAAATTGAGTCATATGATAAACCACAAAGCATTTTTCCTCAGCAAAGAGACAGCTTGTTCTCGGACTGTGCTACCCTGAACGGGTTTCAAGCATACAAATACCTGTCAGATGTGCTTGGTAGGAATGGAAAGCTGAGGTAAGGAGTTTCCTATTCAGATAGTAAATTGTTCTTTGGTTTTAAAGCGTAAGGTTGGCTACTGAGAATCTAACAGCCAACTCCAGCCACCATCTCCAAGCAGGAGGTTTGCTTGAAGTCATTCTGTCTTGTCTGCAGGCTAAACAATCAGATTTAGCAGCAACAGCGACTCCGGGCCAGGCTGAGCTGTAACCCGAATTCTGAGGACATCTAGTGGTGCCAGCCCACCCCGGGACTGGGTCTTCACAGCTGGCGGCTTCTCACTCGCCCCTCACTGTATTTCAGCCAAGTTCTGCCGCACTACCTCTGTTTTTTACAGGTTGAACAAAGAGGGATAACTGCATTCCCTCTTGCATTTTTACCCGATAAGTAAACTACGATGTTACACTACTTTTTCCTTGGCTTCTTTTCTCTGATCTTAGTGTTTCCACTTAACTGCAAAATCAAATGCAGTAAAACCAACAATTGGAACACAGAGATAAAGGAGCGAGGAGCATTCTTCAGCTCATGTGGTGCTGAATTCAACACTGCCAATCCCAAATATTCAGAAGACACGAGACTGTCTCAAAAATCATAAAATTCTACACAAATTCTGGGTATTTTCTATTTGCTTTCTGTTTTCATGACTTCCAGAGTTTCAGAATTGATTAATTCTTCTTTGTATCAACAGGGGTAAAACAGGGTATTGCATCAACAGGGTATTTTTTGTTACTAAAAGGCTGATTTCTCAGATAAACTCATGAGTCTAAATGAAGAGCTTTAGGAAAAGCACACAGTATCTCAAGATGCCAAGTAAATATGCAAGATTTGTCAATGCTATAGAATTGTAATCCTAGCACTGTTAACCATTCAGGAAGAATTAATCACTGCTCTGTGATTCAGTTTCTCTGCTTCTGAAGTGGGACCATAGGTGTTGCTGCACCTTTTTTGAGCAAAACAAGAAACGATTAGCTGCAATTCAAAACAGACTTTGATCAAGAGAAGTTATATGTATTACACGTTAAGCATTCTTATTGACTACTTCATCATGGTGTATTTTGCAGTGAGCCTTTGATCTGGTATTTCCTCCTGAGGAGAAGCAGGCATCATGAAGCAGAAACTGACATCATCAGTTCAAATCCTTCTTCTACTTGCTCTGACTGCAGTGGCTCTGATGGGTAAGCACAACACTTCCTGAAACACTGTTTCTTTCTTTAAAACACTTTCTTTAGAGAAGTCTGAGGCTTACCTGATCTATCCTGACCACCTCTGAAGCCTGCATGTATTTAAATTACTTTCTTCTAAAGTTTTTTATGGAGATTTTGGAAATTACCTGAATCCTCTTCTCTTTTCATGCTATTAATTTCACAATTATGTGGTGGCAATGGTGAAAGGCACTCACTCCATCCCTACACCCACTCCATGTCTGGGAATTAGTGTCATATAATAATAACACTATTAGAGGTAGCGGTATGGAATTTTAATGAAGTGAAGGTAAGCTTAGGTTGAAAAGCTACATGCTTTACATGTCAGAATGTATGTAAATTTATGGTCTATGTTCTTGCTAGAAGTTAGTGACAAGTAGTCTTAACAGGAAATATTCTTAAATGTTTTGGGATTATCAGGCGATATTCAAACAATTAATGAATACATTCAGTTTGCCAATACACAAAATGACTGCATCCAGCCCATTGATTCCTTCTTTTTATTACTTGTCTTACCTATAATTTATTCCAAATATGTGCAGATAATGAAACTTTGTTTCTGTTGCAAAGTTGAAGTTGAAATTTAGTTTTAAGAAGACCTGAAGATAATTCTTCTATATTTTAGCAAAAAAAAAAAAAAAAATTTACTTCCAAGCTTTTAAATTTAATTTGAAGGCAGCTGTACACTTTCAAAGTTTAGGATAAACTCAAATTTTCATTGGAAAAAGAGAAGTAAAATAATTTTAGTAGCTATTTTAGAAAGTTTTGAGGCTTTTCCCAGTCAGATTTACTTGATAAATTCAGTCTGTAGTTTCAAATCATTTTATTGTCCTCAGAAAAGCATTCCTTGCTGGATGTGTCATTCAATCATAACAACCAAAAACATTGTCCACAACTCTAACTAGCTGGATTTCTGCACTTCCCTAGGTCAATCATACCCTGGAAAACCTAAGATAATAAGATGTCATTCTCTAGAAAAGGAAACCTTTTCTTGTTGGTGGAAGCCTGGCTCAGATGGAGGACTTCCTACCAATTACACCCTGTTCTACAGCAAGGGCAGGTAACAATGCATATGTCTTCTGTAAATGATCAAGTGATGATTATGACAGAACAAGGGAATGATAGCATTAATTTATAAAGGCATTTTTATGAAACCCTGTTAAATCTCAGATAGCCAACAAGGGCTACATGAGATAAATGGCTTTCCCTTGTAGGAAGAAAACATGACCACTACTGGTCCCAAACCTTCAGTCCCTACTGAATCTCATCTGGCCTAAAATCCCACTGGTCTAAAGACATGTTGGGAAAGGTGTAGTTTATCCATCTTGTCAGGAGGCACACAGCTTTTAGCAGAATGGCATGCTTCTCTGAGGAGGGGACCATGAAGGCCCCATGGGGCCATGGGGGCTCCCCTGCAGCAGCAGGGCAAGACCTCCATCCCTGGGAAGAGAGCAGGCTTGGGGGCAGCCCAATCTTCAGCATCACACACCTCCCTGGGATAGGGCAGGCTGAGGCCAGGCTGGTCCAGGATGTCAGCCCATGGGCTGGGGCTGGCTTGGAGGGGAAAGCTGAGAAGGACAAGGCTGTGGGGAGCTGGAGGCCAGCACTGCTGCAGCAGGCTGACATGGGGACCTGAGACCCAGGCAGTGTGTGAGAGCTGGTGGCACCCTCAGGGTCCTGCCGAAGAGCTTGTCCGATGCTGTGCACAGCAAACCCCCACCTGGAGATTCAGAGCATCTTTGCTTCCGCTTCTGGATTTGTAGCCAATCTCATGGTTCCCAAAAAGGGAGTAAAATCAGACGTGGCTAATGCATCTCAGAAGTTAGCATTCTGGTTAAGTCTGTGACTTGTTCATCTGTTTAATAATAAAATGTGTATATTTTACTTCTGCTTAACCTGTGCTTCCTTGTATAATTGCCCTTTTTTCCTGAAAACGAGAGATCTCTGAACAGGGCCCAGTAAGCAGGGAGACTCAGAGATTCAACATCTTCGAATAAATCCCATGAGGTTCAGAATAGATAAGGTAAAGCCTCAGACTTCCCTGCTTCAACAAGAGAAATTCCAAATCATTTGGAATTTGGTAAATTTGGTAAATTCCAAATCATTTGGTATTGATCAGGAAAGATGCAGCTTTTAATGAAGTTACCATGCTCAACAATAATTTTATGAAAGTCCACATGTTTCAATCTTGATCAAACCGGAGATTTGAATGAATGTTTTAAGTCATGCTTATCACAGCACAGAACAGTGCTGCTTGAGAGACAAACAGGAATGCTTATCCATTTCATTGAATCTGCTGAACACCAGGCACTGCCAAGCACACCAGATGTGAGCCACAGTTGCCTTTCTTAGCTCATTGTCTCTCGGGTACAGTCCCCTTATTCCCATCTTCTCTTTGTAAACCAGGACAAAACTGCCTGGAAACTTGAGACGTTGTTATTAGTGGTGCATTGGGCATAACAATGGGACTAAAGTGCGTCCTTGAAACATCTCAGCTGGTGCTGTGGTTTCAACACAGTTCTTCCCAGCTGGGATAGGCTCCAAGTATATCACCCATTTCAGCTTTAATTGAGTACAAAACAATCCCTCTCCTAAAAAGGCCAAAGACCCATATAAAAGTAATACATAAGCGGTCATGAATTAATTAGATATATTTTATTGAGACAGCTGTGATGATGATCATGTTAAAAAGCAGATAAATTAACATCTTGCAGAAAACAAAACCAATAAAACACTTGGCTGCCATAGGGCCCATTAAGGTTACTTTCGAGGAGAAATGCAAGAGGAAGATATTTAGCAGCTTTTCTTCCTCAAAATGAATGCGTTTAATTTGCCTTTTAACTTTCTTTTAAACATTTTTTTTTAAGTTGCCTTGGACTGTCTCTGGAAATTTCTCTTTCCATTCTTTTGTTGACATATTCCTCAACCTGAACCACTGCAGTAAAAATAGCAATGAAACATTATGGTAATAGCATTTGACACTCACCAAAATGTTTCCCAGAGGTGGGATTATATTCAAGTTTAAACATTTCAAATTTCTTTGGTGACATAGCCCATTACAAGACTATTACCTGCTTTGCTTAATTTCCTAAACTTCTAACTTTTTAAATCATTTTATTTCAGTGAAGAAAAAATCTATGAATGTCCAGACTACGAAACATCAGGTCCCAATTCCTGCTACTTTGATAAAAACCACACTAATGCCTGGACAACATATAATATCACTGTAATGGCAACAAACCAGATTGGAAGTAACAGCTCAGACCCTCAGTACGTGGATATGACTTCCATAGGTAAAGAGAAGTATGAAACTAAAAACAAACTAGTTGGATATGTATGTGGCTTTTAACCCCAGAGCAAGCAGTGGTGAGAGACTTCTTTCCTCATCATGTGAAACTTGCTGTGGAGAAGTTTATCTACAGATGATTGGGAAGATGCATTTTTAATTTATGTGAAAACTGCATTCTACTTATGAATTAAGTAACTACATATTTTATTGCCATTTTAATTATGGCTGGAAAATTTGCTCCAGGGTTTTTTTCCAGATGTAAATATCTTTCTTACTGCTGGCTGTGCAGTCTTGGAAGGGTAAAAATAACTGCTTAAGCATTTTGCCAGCTTTTTGTAGTATTTCAAATTCCTACCCTGTTTTGCTTTCTTCATACACCTAATCAACACATTGTAATGATAAATGTAGTCAGTCTTTTTAGCTATGAAAAATGTGATATTTTAATATTGCAAGAATAGCCTGATGAAATGGCAATTTATATTTTCTTAGCCTGGCGAATTCAAAGTCTGAGACTTGCTGATACTGTGGTAAATGAGGCCAGGCGAACATTATTAGAGAGAAAGGCAAAAAAAGCTATTGTCCTGTTATCTTACAGAAGTGCTGAATGTTCTGGAATTAATGTGATTAAGTACAAAGTTGTAAAGGAGGTGCCTTTTTTCCTGAGAGAAAATTGAATGATCAATGGCAAACTTTTCATTTATACAGTTCAGCCAGATGCTCCTGTGAACCTCACTCTAGAAACAAAAACATCTGCTAGCATAATGAACCTTTGGGCAAAATGGTCTCCACCTCCAATAGCTGATGTCAGATCTAATTCACATGTGTATCACTATGAGCTACGACTTAAAACTGAAGGAATGGAAGAGTGGGAGGTAATGGGAAAATACATTTATTCTGTAAATGCTGTTTTGGTGAGTTGTCTTGTCTGAATTTCACTGGTATTATAAAAAAATAAGTTTCTGTAGGGATAGAAAAATTACTGTAACCAAATCTGACTCAACAGAAAAAAAAATACTGCAGTAGTTTGTAGACACAGGATTTGTAATATTTCCCTAATGTCGTGTACTATAAAAGCCTTCGTAGTCCACCAATACAATATTTAATTGTAATTTTCAGCAATGTGTCTGTTCCCAAGCATCAAAGTAAGAGACTGCTCAGTTCATATAGTTTAAACGAAATCAGGATCAAAGCAGTTTATTGATTCATTAAGATGTAATTAACAAGCAATCATTTAACTTTGCAGTCAAGGTCAGTATTACCAATAGAACAAACTAATCACAATACTGGGCACTTGAAAGCATTAGTAGACACCTACAAATTTATAAACACACTTCTGTAACTAGTCCTGGAAGTATGCTAAATGCAGAAATTCCTTCTCCCAGGAAGGGTAGGTTACAACACACCCCACCTCCTGCAAGTACAAACTCTAGGTACAACTGCTTCTGGAGGGTACACGGATGCTTTAATTTAACGTGAACCCTCATCCCTTCTACTGAGACACAAACCAATGAGAAAGAACCCACACGTGTGGGTTCCTGCCTGCAGCAGCCTGTGCTCTCTGGAGTGCAGCTACTCACAGCATCAGAGAGCTGCTCTGGCTGGCCCAGGCAGATGATAGCTGAGCAGCTTCTGCTCACATCAAGCTGAACTTCAACCACCAATAAAGATTCCCCTCTCCCTTAAAACTCATGCTTCCTTAATGCTGCTTTTCAGGCTGACCCTTTTTGTTCCTTAAGTCTCTCAGTTATTCCCTAAGTACTATTTAATTGGTCTCAGAGTCATCATCATCATCCTCTCAAACATGATCAGGGCAGGGGCAGAAAGTTTAGGGTGTCCTAGTCACACTATTTCCACTGATGTTCCCAGCTGTTACTATCTTGCTAAGAGTGGGCACAGTACTCCACAGATGAGATGCCAGGATGAAATATCATTCTTAAGATCATAGTCAAGTGGTCTCAATGCTACCTAAATAGTTGATGCCTTAATGATACAGCTCTGTGTTTTGAAAGACTTCTGAAGACGGACAAAGGCCCCGAGGAAGGCACTTACTAATAACTAGCCACTGAGATGTACTACATAGAGGGCTTGTCTGTGAGTTGGACTACCTATAGTGTTCCTTGCACTGTGGATCAATGGAGTACTAACTTACAGGAAGTCTACAAGTAGATATGTTCTTGAGTGTCAGAATCTCAGTGTTACTGAAGTGAGATTTGCTGTTAAGTCACTACCTTTGCTTCTTTGAAATCGACATCTGAATACCCAACTGAAACCCTTGCCTTTCTCAAGTCGGTGACACAAGCTCCTTTATGGTTTATTTATTAAAATGGATGAATTATTTATTGGTTTTACTGTCTATTTGCTTTTCCAGACAATATCTGTGGGAGTGCAGACACAGTACAAAGTGATTAGGGTACAACCTGGGGTGAAATATGTTGTTCAGGTCCGTTGCATGTTAGACCTTGGAAAATGGAGTGAGTGGAGCTCTGAAAGACACATTCAGATCCCCAAAGGTGAGCAGATGATTGCTGTTCTATTAACTGATTTTAAATTCTAGCTTGTTCAGTGCCGTAAAAGGTGCCTAAATGGCAACCCTGAAAACCTAGTTCCTCACACAGGTACTTCGTAGTGCTGGGGGAACATCTCAGTGCATCTTACACATACTTCATGTGTAACCACATTTTAGTCTTGTTGACTCACTCAGGATCCTCTGCTCGAACTGGCTATGACAAACAAGCTGGGATTCACTAGGAAGTCACTTCTGATACGAGTATGCCTAAATTGCTCCTCTCCCTTTATTAAAAAAAATCATGTTGATTTCATCTGCCACTGTAGATACCAGTGTCTTGGTTTAAATCCAGTTGGCAAAACAGCCACGAAGCCCTCGGTCCCCCCCCCTTCTTCTTCCCCTCCCCTCCTGCTCCCAGAGGGATGGGGAGAATCGAAATAATGTAACTCCCACAGATTGAGATGGCAACAGCCCAGTAACTAAGGTATAACACAAACCACTGCTGCTACCACCAATAATAGTAATGACAAGGGAAGCAACAAGGGAAGAGAATACAACCGCTCTCTACCTGTCAACTGACACTCAGCCCGACCGAGCAGTGATCTAACCCTTCAGGGTAACTGCCCCCAGTTTATATACTGGGCATGACATGCTGTGGTATGGAATACCTCTT
>JAOEHY010005148.1:0-32777 GCA_025447955.1 Psilopsiagon aurifrons
GAGAGAGAGGGAGGAGGGCAGCAAAACCACTTTAGGCATTGACCTGTACCCATAATCCCAATCATTCCAGAGTGTTACTACTTAGATTCTTAGTTCTTCCCAAGTAGCTATCAGGCAATGGGATAGGAAAGGGAAGGGAGGAGGAAATTAGAAAGGAAGACTGTTAGAGGTCCACACTTGTTTCTTTATTAATAAAATACAGGGAAACCCAGGACATTAAATTTCAATGACTGTGAAAAATCATTGTCAAGAAAAGTGATGTTTCGCAAGTTCACTAAGGGATAGGAGTGACAGAGCACATGTGGGTATGTGCATATATATGTATGTACACACGGAATGTATGATGCAGACCAACATTGCCTAATAGCCTGTTTTTTTGGCAAGAATCTAGTTTTCCTCACTGCTGAGGGAAGCAGAGCATTCTGAAAGAGAAAACTTTGTCAGGAGACATACCAGTCTTCAGATCCTTAGGAATAACATGGTTAGTATGTTGTATGTCATGGTCTGATGCTTACTCGCTAGGCTGCAGTACCTGGAAGAGGGCAGGCTGCCCCTGGCTTCCTCTGCATGGTACCAGCACCCAGAAACACAAATGCATCCCAGCTCACAAACAGCAGCTGGGAAAACATGTGCCTTTGCAGAATGCCAACTGGTTGGTTTAAAACCACTAACTCATGTTAAAAAAAATAGAAGAAGAAAGACAGGAGATTCAGATTTGACAGGCAGTGAACGGGACAAGCCAATTTACTTCCTCACTCGCTTGGATTTTGTGATGATTTATCAGTTATAATTTTTGGCCTGATTTCTGGCCTTCACCCAAGCTAGAGGTATATAAGCTATTTCAGACATAAAATTACTTTGCACTACAGGCAATTATTGAGGCCAGGAGGCCACCATAGAGCTGCCTATGATGAATGCAATTGCTAGTGGGAAATCCTGAAGGGCATTTGACCTTGTTGCTTGATTTTTTGTTCTTAACTTCCTTTGGGAACATCCTGAAAAGATCACACAGCTGGGACAACATTGTTGCCTTGCCTCAGAAATAAATGATGAGGCAGTTTATCCATTATGGAATTAATAGCTTTAGAGGCTGAAGAGTTTATGAACAAGAACATTAAAATGATCTTAGTACCAATACATAGGAAATTGTTAATAGCAGTCGATCCAAAGTAAAACCCAGTAGGCTTACTATTCTTAAAAAAAAAAAAAAAGGTCTTGGGAGAGGAGGAATCAGCAACTTACATTGCCAGAGTTCTGCAGAAACACAGACCAAAGTGAGGTGAGGAGCACCAGCTGCATTGCAAGCAACACTGTTCAACATGGATAAAAAGAACTGAAACAACTCCAATGAGTTTGTGTAATTTGTTTTCATATTTCTTTCCAAAATGAAAAGGGAGGTTATGTAAGCCAATATAGCATTGAAGCCATAGGGAAGACTGTACTGAGACCCCAGTTGCTCAACAGCACACCTCCACTCCCAGCATTCAGGGAGCTAATCTGGGCACTGCCAGCAAGGATGTTGGAGCAGCTCGAATTCCACATCGGCTCTAAGGCTGCCTTTAAAGCCTATTCAAAGTCTCCAGCAGCTTTTGAAGCTCGCATTGTGTTTAATGGTGTGGCAGCTACATTACAAGCTATTTCAAGTTTAAAACAAGCTCCATTTCATGTATACAAGCTGCAGCCACTGCACATCCCAGTTCAGTGCTGACAGTTCCTTTAGAGAGCTTTGTATTTTTTTTAGTGTGTAGAGAGCTCCTCCAAGGAGGTTACATCTCCTACACAAAAAGCAGGATTAACTTGCTAAGAGTAGTGATCCTCACTTGGCATACAGAGAAACTGATAAAAACAAGTGTTAGACAAAAAAATAGCATCAAAGTCTATCAGGAAAGGTAATAACACTCCTTGGGTAACCACGAGGAAGGCTCCAAGCTTCGCTGGAGCTTGCCATCACATGAAGAGATAAATATGTATTCACATAATCATTATACCTTCACTGATGGATAATACTTTACTCCAGCTGACTGTTACACAGAAGGTGTTTCAACATCCTCCAGTAAACTTCAATAAAAGAAGCATCAAATGGAAGGTTTAATTTTTCATCATTGTATGAACACTCTGATTCCCGCGGGAATGCTCCCTGCAAAGGCAGGTGGATTGTGCAGTCAGAGAAATGCAGCAGACTTATGCCTTGTAATGAAATCAAACAGCTCAGTAAATCTAATATACACTCTAGCTGAAATTTGAGCTTCAAAAGCAACAGCCCACAACTTCAGAGATTAAACCTTGCAGAAAAGCACTGATGGCAGTGTTAGATGTACTATTTTAGTTTCATTCTTGCCTCACATGAAAAGTTTCTTCTGAAAGATGTAGCCAAGCTGTGTGGGCTTGATACTGCCATTAAATCTTGTAACTGCATGCTTAACAATGCTGAAAAATTGAAATTTAGGTTTTCTTTTCTAAAAGGTAAGGAGACTTTCACATAAGCTGGGTTTAATGTTTTTGCTTGTGGTTTTTCATGTAAGTTGTTTTATTGGTTTTTGGTTTGTTTTGTTTTTAGGGATTTTTTTAATTCCTGTTCAACATCTTTTCCTTAAAAAAGAAAGGCTGCAACAGTTAAAAGTAGCATAAGAGAAAAGAATTCTCCCTTTGTTGGTTTTTTTTTTTTTAATATGGGAAATAGAATACATATCTCCATGTAGGGCTCTTTCATGGGAACAGACCCACCACACCACACACATTTAGAGCAAACTAACTTTACTCCACTTTTATATTCTGTGTCTCTCTACAGTGCTAAAAAAAATCAAAGGTGTTAGCTTGCAGTTATCTTGACCTGTTTGGTTTCTGATTTGACATCCTGGAAGCAATTCACTTGCCTAAACATAAGTATCTCTGAGATATCCTAAGGTATTTAAGTCATAGGCAGAGGCCGTCGGATTTGCCATGAGACCTATAGGAGACCCAAGCTCTTCAAGGTCCGAAGCTAGAAGCTAGAAGAGATTACCACAAGGCATACTAAATGGCACTCAACATCAACAGTAAAGGAACTGAATCAAGCCCTTTCAATATTCAAAATATTTACTCTATGCCTTGCTACAGAACGTAACTTCAAAGAGTACAGTTTATGTGCAGGTAGAATCCTGGAAGAACTTTCATAGAAAGAAAGGTTCCTTCCCCTAAAACACCCTGAACCTGGAGTGAGGTTTTGCAACCTCAGGAGGTGCACCTTGCAAGTTCTCATCAAAACTGAAATCACATGGGAAATTATGACACTGTCAACCTTCAAGAGAAACCTTAAGAATAGCTACTCAAAAAGAATAATCCCTACTAAGGCTTGTATTACATTATTCATCATGCCTTTGTCTTCATCTTTTCATTTTTTACTCCTTCCTGTGTATGGAATTATGAAAATAAAGCACAAATTCTCATCTGACTCTCAGTTCCTCTTCAATCCTTATACACATACGTGCTGCTAGACATTATGCTCCAGAAGCTAGCGAAAGCTCTGAATTTCCAGAAGTAATCGAAGGTGGCTGAACAACCATGGTGTTTGTTCAAGTTTATATATTCTTGGTTATAGCAAACCAGTTCCATTCAAACCTGTCAGAGTTCCCGCAGGACCGCAGACTGAAAGTGGCACTAGAAAGCATTTTCCCACAGATGGATGAACTGAAAATGCCATTGTCACTCGATCCTATGTTATTTTTTTTACTTACAGAAATTCCACGAGAAAGTTGGAGGACATACCACTACCCCTAACATTGTGTTTCCCAGAATCCAGTGCATATAGCTGAATACAAACAAATGGTTCCACCACTCCTATTATACATTAATAATGCTTTAAAAAACCTAAATCTCTCAGTTCTTGTATTCTCATTTTCTTCCCATGTGCATATTAGCAAACAGCTTCAGAAACGGCTTATTCTTTAGAGTCTGATATTGATGAATATAATTTGCTATTCTGTTTTCCACACTCTACTATTCCTATCAAGTGCTATAACATTCTCTTTGTCCATACACCCTTGGGTATTTTCCTCTCAATTCTCTCTAATAAATGGACAGTACTGTGTACCATATTCAAAACCAAACCAAAATGTCCCTCCATCTTTGGGAGACTCTTCTCAATGATGGAAGCAGCTATAAGAATAGCCTTTACTATTCTTGAACATACTATAAAAAACATATCACAGGAAGGAATAAAAGGTTTGTCTTCCATATCCTACCACTATTTTGATTTAGTGACAAAATTAAATATCTTTCAATAATTTTCATATTGTCTGCCAGACAGCAGTACACATTAACCATTCTCTATCCTCCCTTACTGTACTACTTTATTAATGTGAACTGAAAGTCTCCTGCCCTCTTTCATAATTTCTAATTACCTTTAGGCAGTATTATAAGAAATGTTCATTAGCATAAAGATTATTTTTGGCATGAAAGGACACATTTTAAGGCTATCAATCTTTCTCCATACTGAAAATTATATATTTTGCTGCCCCTGAGTTTTTTTCTTATACCTTTTAAAAGGTATTATTCCATGTAAAGAGAGTTTCACTATATTCAGTTATATTTTTATTCCATTAAGTTCCAATTTAAAGTTGAAGCTTGTTGACATACATAATGACTGATAGAAATCTTTAAAAGGATAATTTCACCTTCCCCTTATGTTTAGCAACGGTGTTTAGCGTTTGGTCTGTCATGCTGTGAAACTTGCTTGGCTCTGCAATCTGCAAATGCTATTTAAGTACCAGAAAACATCAGTGTGAGCATCAGGCAGGAATTTGAAAAGGCTTATCCTTAGCCAATACAACTATGCCATAAGAGGCTCATAAACACTAGCCCTCCTTGTAGGAAGAAATGACTAGTCAGCTGTCTGTCATAGTTCACATATTCATCAATATTTAATGGTAAACCTACATGTGACAAATATGAGATCATCCATAGAGGCACTGTAAAGCACACAGGGATATCTATATTACACATTCAAAGGTAAATTCAAAAAAGCAGTCATTCCTGTTCTATGTGTTTGCACAAAGCTAGGAAATGTTGCCTAATCTGAAAATACAGAAAGGCATTTTAGTACATGGGAAGCACAGAAGGAGGTCTGAACTTGCTGGTGTGCTCCCAGACATGTAGAATAAATTACTCCTTCCTCCAGCCTCACTTGTCCTATCCAGAAATTGCTCTGGTCTAATGACTTCCTTGGTGTCCGCCCAGTGGATTCTCCCTTCCCTGCAACTGAAGTGTTGAACCTGTACATCAAGAGAAAGCAGTAGTTTAGTTTTCCTGACTTGCCGTCAGTGCAACAGAACAGGCACAAGGCAGGAAATGAGATTTCCTCTTTGAAGCACTGTACTAGTTTCCTTGTCTTTCCTGATCTTCCCTTGCCCAAAAGAAGAGCAAGGTAGGAAATCAAGCATCATTTCATCCTCGGATTTCCTCTAAGAGCAGTTATCAGCTGCTCCTTGTGTTGATACATGCTGAAAGATTGATGCTATCCCAATTCATCCACTGAAAAAACTATTTTATATGAAAGAAAACCTGCTGGATTTCTATCATCTTTCTCAGAATGAAAAGCTAAGACTACAGGAAACATTTGCTAAGAGTTTTGAAACAGAAAGAAGTGGCAGCTCAGCAGAATAAATCACCAAACTCTTGCTATTCTGTTTATTGTTTCTAAAAAAACTGCTTCAGCTCCCTGAAGGCATTTAACAGTGGGCATAGTTTAACCACAGAACCACAGAATAGTTTGGGTTGGAAGGAATCCCCGAGATCATCCAGTTCTAAACCCTCTGCCATGGGCAGGGACACCCTCCACACCACCAGCCCGCTCAAAGCCCTGTCCAGTCTCTCCTTAAACACTTCCAGGGCTGGTGCAGCTACAACCTCCCAGGGCAACCTGCTCCAGTGCCCCACCACCCCCACAGCAAAGAACCTCTTCCTCATATCCAATTTGAATCTATCCTCTTTCACCTCAAAGGCATTCTGCCCTGTCCTGTTACTACATGCCCCTGCAAAAAAAAATTCCCTTTTCAGCTTTCTTGCAGCCCCCTCTTCAGGTGTTAGAAGACTGTTATAAGGTGTCCCCTGAGTCCTCTCATCTCCAGGCCGGACAACTTCAGCTCTCGGACTGTCTCCATAGGAGAGGTGCTCCAGCCCTCTCACCATTTACAGCTGCTAAGCATGTAAAACTGTTTACTTTAAAATGCCTCCTGGAAGTTGTACACAATTTGTTCCTCTCCCACCAAACTTCATACAAAACCCCCTCTATTCCACCAAGAATTTGGCTCAGAGGTAAACTCAGGTAATCTGCAAAGGTTTTTGTTCTCTGCATGCTATGATTTTTTCTTCTTTCTCTCCAAAGCTGTGATTGCTTTTTACTCCTAAGGTCTATTGCTTCTTATAATCAACATCTGATGAAGCACACCCTATTAAAAAACCCTAAAAGTACAAAACGACAAATAAAAAAACAGCAGATTTTTCAGGGAGTCCTGTAATTCCTGAAGCTTGTGCCTAAAGGTGTGATTTCTTTTGAAGCTATATATTACTTCAAAATATATACATACCTGGTTTTATCTCGCTTTTCCTGGAATTACAGACAACTTTCTTTCTACTCCCAAAACTCACTCTTGAAGTGCATGCACTTTAAATCACTTCAGTTTTGTCTTGAAAAGCAATCAACATGGCCATTTGCACACAAAACCAAAAGAACATTTTGGCAACATGGCTTGGAAAACCTAAAAACTTTAATGATTTTACAGAGCATGGCATGCTTAGGCACGACAGCATGTATGTGCCCTAAACACAGAGCTGTATGACCTTAGTAACTGATCCGTTTCTTTTAACTGCCTTTTAACAATGAAGGTGAAAACACAACAAAGCCAATGCACAGGGTTCCACAGAAAATGTTAAGTTTTTTAACATTTTGTAGGACTTTAAAGAACTCTACAAAATTCTATAGTAATCTATTAATATTTAGAGGATAGATAAAAAAACCCAAACAATAACTTAACAAAGGCTAAATTCTAAATGAAACCCTGTAAAATTTATTTCAAAGGAGACAAGACTCTTTTGGAGTCTTCTTTCAACTGGCACCTATTGTGGTTAATGGAAACATTTGAACTGACCATTTATATATCAGATGATCACTGAGAAAGATGGATATTACAAAAATTTTTATGCATACGCAGAGCAAGAGGCCAGTGAGGCATAGTAGCAGAAATGTACTATGAATTAATTTATTTCTGGATAGAAGAAAACATTTGTATCTTGCACTGTTCACAAAAATATTCACAAACATTCACAACATCTAGGAGCGTTCATGGGCAGGGGGAGGAGAGAAATTAAAGTTTAAAGCAGAGATGACAAATGTAGATCGAGAACAACATCATCCATATGCATTGGAAGTACAAGCGAAAGTCACACTGCCACGCATGAAAATCATTGTGAACTTACCTTTGCAAACATCTAGATTCTGAAATTGGTTTTGCTTGAGAAAGTCTTAAAATTGCATTAAATCATGCCAATGCCTATTGTAGCTATAAGTAAAGATTGATTCTGTAAATAGAATTAACCTGTGCTAACTTGTACTGAACCACTTCTATGCTATAATCAATCAAATGACAACAGTAAAACCAAAGCTTTTTACTTTTCACAGCCAAGGATGTTTTCATGGTCTTAGTCAAACACAAAACAACTGCAATAGGCAGACTTTCAAACTAAAACTGATGACTGCACTATTTCCTGTTAGTATGTGAAATAACGGAGCTATAAACATAGCACATCTGTGCTGCACAGAGACACACAAGCTTCTTGTGCCTACAGAGTCCTCTTATGTGAAAACTCTGTCAAGCTGTTGAGCTCCCTAGCTCCCAAAACTTCAACTAAGTCCTCAGTGCTTTCTTTTGTAAAAAACAAACAAACAAAAAAGAACCCCAACTTTGGAGGATGAAAGAAATGTTTAGCAGAAGAGAAGCTAAATGCAAATTGAAGTTGCCAGATTGACTTCAGCTGTTTCATGAAGGCCTATACATCATGAGCAATCTGCAATTTAGCTGCTGTGTTGGACTCAAATAAAAACGGTAATTCAGGCATCCACATTAAAACCTACTCATCATTATTTGATTGCTCATGCTGTAAGACCATGATATGAAGCAAACTAGTATTTGAAATGGAGAAGAATGGCAGATTCCACATTTGTTGTTTTCAGTGAAAATTAAGAAAAGCTGGAATGAATCCACATAAAAATCAGAAAAATACACAAATTACAGTTTGTGTTTCAGTTTACTTTAAAATTTAGCCCAGTTTTCATTCATGTCATTGTTTTAATTTCAGCTGTACTTCGTCAATCATGATGTGAAACTAAACACTGTGCTTGCATACAAACAGCCTCTTCACTGGGATCCAGAAGTACACAATTCCTTCTCCTAACTACCAGTTATAAGCTATCAATGTGTTCTGCTGGGCAGAAACCTTACTAACCAAAGCTCTCCTTTAAAACTTAATACAGGAAGAAAAAAAAACACACTTTCTTTTAAGTTAATTCTCACAATCTCACTACCAACACCCCTCCTACAGAATAAATCATGTGTGATATAGAGTTATAAACACGTCATAATTTTCTTTTTACTCACTCCTTCTAAGATTACTTTTTTTTCCTTCAAAACAGGTGAGTCAACTTGTTACCATAGTGGTGATGAACAAGAAGAGCTCAAATGATGTCACAGGCCAAAATATACTTAAAGGACAATTTGAGAATTTCAGCTGACAGTATATGAATACTTTATGTTATTACTCCAAAAGCTATCTGGAATAATGGCTATCTCAAGCCTTTCCCTTCTTGCTTTCTCTTGTGATTGGATCTCAGTCTTACAACAGGAGACAGTATTCAAGCCAAAAAAAAAAAAACACCTAGTTCCTTGTATGCTGAAGTGATAAAACTTTTAATATTAGCAGTATTTGGGGCAGCAGGCCAGAGGCCCAGTCCCGACATGATGCAATGTTGCCTTGCAAAAACCCCACAAAAACGCAAACAAACAAACCAAACCAAACAAACAAACAAAAAGATTTAAGAAAGTTAAAAGGCTGTTGCCAGGTCTTATTTCTGGAGCTCATGAAAAACGCTTGCTAAATCATACGCATGCAGACAACAGCAAGGCCAGTAAGACAGATGACAAGAAGATCCAGAAACAAGAAATAAGGCATATTTGTTCTTCAAAACAAGGGAGAAGGTGTTAATCTTAGTGAAATAGGATTCTTGCAGCACTGCCAAAATTACTGTCAAGATAAATTACTTGCTTCAGCAATACCAAACACAGAAGCAGACCTGTCAGGCTGCCAGACTAGCGCAAAGAACGGCCCTTTCAGTGAAGCATTTCCACTGTGCACATTTAGTTCATATTTCACGACTTTTCTCCTATTCCTATTTTTGTGTCTTTGCTTCGTGCCCTCTTGTTTGTGCAACTACATTCCAGACCAGGGCAAGAAACTGCAATTTAAGATTAAAACCAAGATGGATGCAATGATAGGATTCTTTAGTGTGATTTGCACAGAATGCCTTCCTGAATGACACACATGCATAGAGCTATCACTGCTCTATTTTGGGTATTGCATTTCCCAAAAAGAAGATACGAGTGAAAAATTAGTTTATGACTATATAAATTTTTATTATTATGACACATTGAAGCAGCTCTAGAAGAACAGATATTTCAGTTCCCAGCATGCCAAAAAGGCTCATTTTTACCTTTACTACATAGAAAATGGAATGAAGTTCTAAATTTTAACCATGGCACAGACAAAACTAAATAACATTTTAAAAGATAAAATTCAGCACAAAAATAATACGCTCTTGAAAACTAACTATGTATCTACATATAGCCTGGTCCTACTACACAAACAAATGCGAACAATGCACTGGATTTGAAGATCTGGAGTGATTCTGCCACCATACTATGTTCTCAGGGTGCCTTCTTTCAGCAATGATGGAAATATATTTCATAAGACACTCTGTCAAACTACCAAAATCTCAGTTCCTCCAAGTTTGCCTGAGGATACGATGGAAATTTAGAGCTTGCACAACTCATTTTTTTTTTGTTATCTTTAAATGCTGGTAAGATAATAAAAAATGATTCTTAGGACGCTCTACAGTATTCAGATGGAAATATCAATATGATTAAATAATTATATATAATAGATGTAACGTATAATACAATGTACATGATATGATTATCAAAATAGGAATATGTATTAGATAATAAATATCAAAATAATGATATTATCAATGCTAATTCTAATACTAGTGTACTATTGTATACTACTTCTAGCTAATTAAATTGCATGTAATTCAAGCCCTAAAGTGACTAAAATACCAGAAAATAATTCATCCAAATAATACTACCCAATTATATTTCCAGAAAAGCTGAGATATAAATAGCATACAACTATAGTTTGATCCAACTTTCCTAATAAATTGATCAAGGAGCAGCCAAAACACGCCAGAACCATAAGAGAAACACAAAGATACTAAAGTTGTGGGGAGAAAAAGTCAATTATATTGGTATATAAACAAGCCAAAACTCACATATTGTATTGTATGAGCAAACTACATAAATGGTAAAATAGAGCCTACAGAGCTGCAAGACAAAACACACTTATGAAGTGTATTGACTAAACATAATGCCAATCAATAAAGAGAAAAACAACACAACTAAGAAGGAGTTAAAGTCAAAAGAAAGATATAGAAGTTCATATTCGTTAGAAAAATCAGTTGTGAAAGAACAGTCCAATGACATGTAATAATACAGGGTACAAAAGATTAGTATCTAAACAGCAGTCTAAGAAACACAGATTTTAAGAAGACTTTCTATTTGGAATCATATTACAGGTTTATAGTATGGTTAGAGGTTATAGCAGCAAATTCAACGCAAAAATCATGCAATTAGCTAGAAACTGGACTTATTTCAGGGATATCTGTAAGAATCGTTTGCTCATGTACATCTTAAAAAGCAAGATGTATCTTCCTAACTGATTTATTGCAAAAATATGTAAGCAATTAATAGCAATATACCCACATTTTACCCACCGATACGCACACACAATTCTAATGAAAAAAGGCAGTCTGTCACCTCCAGAATGCAAATTACAATAACAGTCACATACTAATAGAAACTGTGAACACAAATCCATTTTGAGGTCACCCTCTCATTCATTCAAGGAGTTCTCCAAAGCTCACTAACATCAATGCAGAGATCTCCATTGACTCAATGAGCTTTGAAAGAGATCTTTAATGAGAAAAAGAACTAATTATCATATACTTATGATAGTTGACTGATTTTACAAAGGTCATTATGATTAGCACTACTTTTTTCCTGGCTTATCTTAATCTTTACCTCGAGTGCTCAGTTGGAGTACTCCAAAAGAACTAACAGCCTTTTAAATGTCAACATAGCCTACACAAGACAAGTACACAGTTCTCCCTTCTGGTGAGGCAAATCAGGAGAGGTTTCAAAGGAAAGGGACCAAATAGTTGATAACTCTGATTTCCTTAGATGTTACGCAGTTATTTTTAATCTATTAAAGAGAAAAATCTATAATCTAGAAAAGATTCTAGATTATTTTTAATCTAAAAAAAAGTTATTCTTTAATCTATAAAACAGACACACTAAACTGTCTCTCTCTACATGCCTCATGTAGTCTTATTTTGAAAACAATCACTGATCCATGGCAATGAGAATTAGAAACTAAGTATCAGGTAAACCAGGAATACAAATTTGAGACACCATCTGATCCAAAGAGGCATCGCAAAGTGTAGGCAGAAGAAAAGTGGGGTAGGGGACTGCTGATCAAAAGAAAAGCTCATTCTTGTAGTAAAAGGAGGAACATAAACACTGCTTGCTTTCTCTATTCAATTGCCAGAATAGCAGCAAAGGTCTTACATGGGTGAGATGGGCTGACATGGCTATACACAGGAGATTCAAGCATTTATTTCATCACTGATCTAAATTTATAATGTAGTTTAAATGAAAAGTGAAGAACTATTTTTAGAAGAGATGTTGAATGGGCCAGCAAGTAATAGAAACCTAGCCTTTCATTCTAGTTCTAACCTGCTTAAAAGAGATAAGTTGTCAAACTATGTTCTTGCTTAGCTGCTTTATGACATGCTCAGTTTCCACTGAGGCAGCATCAGTTATTTCTGCACATATCTTTGTTACTATTATCTTCACAGAGATTTGACATAAGAACTGCTGATAAAAAAAGAATCCTCTCTTTCAAGCTTGCAAATAAGGACATTGCTTTTTTCCTGAAAACTTCCCAAAATTATTTACTGAGTCCAGGAGTGAAAACAGAGGAGAGTTTTCAATTTAAATTAAAATTAAAAAAAAAAAAAAATCCTGGGCACTAGCTAACTTTGCATTTTGAATCCACAAGCTCTTCATCATACGGACAATTACTGTCTTTGTAAGGGAAATTCACTGCAAATGTGAAAACCTAAGGAGAAATTAAGATATATAGAGCAGCTTTCTGAGAAAGCATCAAGTGCCAGCTGGATTAAAAGGACCTATGTTATTTCATACCCAGCTGAACTGCTGACCAAAGCTGCTGTATTTATATTAGTAAGGTACATAAAGGAAAGATATACAGATTGTTGGACACAAGCAATATTTCTTTATATACACCACTTGTTCATAAAAAATACAAGTGCCTACCAACCGGCCCTGAACTATTGCAAAACCAGGGGAAGGATATGTCCCTGATGTGTAGTTTTGAAATCCTTTTTTAAAAAAAATCCATTTCCTTCTCTGAAGAAAACACACCACGAATTCAAGTGGAGCCATATTGCACAAAGTCAGCACTATTATTCTGGCAAAAATCACAAATTTATGTAAGCATGTTATATCAACAGCCTTCTTATCTTTCTTCCACTTGGAAAATGATCAGCACTGTTCTGATACTGGGATACAAAGTAATGGCATGCATTGTGCAGAGAAACCATTAAAGAAATCTACAGCACAGAGCTATGCCGAAGTCCATGCTGCGAAGAGTGAGAATTTTTCCGTGACTACACTAGCACTTGTTTCATAAATTCTGGCTGATCAAGGGTAAAGGATAATTAATTAAGAGATTAAACTTAAATTCTGCCAAATCATCTATATGATCATATACAAACACAAATATTGAAATGGGTAACTACATGCACTCTGCTACCTGAATACTTACTAGACGTACATTTTTACTTACTACATTTTTATTCTTCTTGTTCAGCCAGTTTCGGAAACAGTTGCATATCATCAGTTTTATTACTTTATCTATCTAAACCTATCCATTTAACTGCTTTATCTTTATCTAACCAGTTGTTTTTACATGTCAGAAAATCTCTGAAACCTATCATGAGGAAGAAAAAATCTTAATATAGCAGGAATATAGGACTGTGAATCTTCAGAGGTGGAGAAACTGTTTTTTTAACCTACTGGACTTTAAGGCAGTGGCACCAGGTATAAACCTTATACGAAATGCTCTTTCATAAGTTACAAAACTATTTGAAAAGTTGGCATTTTCATATCTAAAACCCCAGTAAATTTGCAGGGAATTCAATTGCCGTGCAGCTTGGGTGTTGTGCACTCATCTTGATCCCACTCCTATTTCCAATTGTTTTTGTTAAAAGAAATGGATAACTCATTGCAAAATTTGTTAGATCTGGCAGTACTATTTGTTTTCTTATCACAAACTCTTCCATCTACCTTCTGCACTAAATGTGTCATTTAGGTCAAAATTACTCATGAGCTCTGACAACTGAGTATAATCAGTTCCTTCTACAGACTTGTACAGACATTCTGGATTTCTTTCATTGCTTGCTCATTATTTTGCAATGGACTTTTCAATATTTGTAGATTTATCAGAAAACGTAATTGGTGTGATCAACTCCAAAGCCAAGGAGCGTCAGGTGGGACTCAGCCAACTGACCTGCAGCAACTGATCAAACCCATGGAAGTACTAAATGGGAAAATGGTTCCAGTTTTGCAGCTGTTCTAATTTTATGGTCTTCAGGCACAAGTTAATTGTAGCCAATTGCATAAAACTGCTGATGTTGGGACATTACGTATTAATTGCTATTTTTAATGCTTCTCTGCAAGGTGCTGTTAAAACTTGGCTTTTGAGGAGGCTGGGGCAGCATGCTATGCAAATCTGTGCTGACCTGGAGCATGTCACCCCGTTGTATGAAAATACTTCATCGAGGCAATCACAGAAGGAGTAAGAAATAAGCTAATCCCTTGGTTTCTGAATACATGAAGTAGACATGTAGATCAATACTAATCTCTAGATGTGGAAGGATGATGTTTCAAGTTGATCTGGTTTCAGTAAGGCTGCAGTACATAGTTTACAAGAATAAAGCCATCAGAACAAACAGAACATAAATGGAGCAGAGAAATATTTCAGGTTTGTAGCATTAAAAAATAAGTGTATTAATTTGAGACTGGTAATTTCAAAGTGCGGCTCAAAATACTCTGAATATGGCCTGAAAACAAACTTCATTGTGAGTGAAGGCAATGACATGACTTGATAACTGAGCTGGATTTTTTCAGTTCTTTCTGTTGAGCTGAGATTAGTGTGACTTCTCAAGACCCCAGGGCTGTGTGCCAGTCCCAGCCTGTAACCTCACACTATTTAAGTACTCATGGAGTGTTAGCAAATGAACACACTCCCATGAGTACCTGCTGTAAAGTATGAAGATCCTGAAGAGTAAAGGAATTCATGGTTTGTTTGCTACTATTAAATACCTAATAATGAATAATCTTGGAATAAAATATCTTCACTGCCAAAAAGAACATCTGATTATATCCTCTGGCTCCCAATATTCTCTATTACCCTGAGATATTCTATTAGAAAATACACATGCAGCGTGACAAAAAGGTGTTCTGCTCTTTCTTTGCAAGCAGCTGGGCAAGGGCATACCAGTGTGTCTTTCCAAGTGAAAAAGAAATTAAATTTGATAAATACTATTACTAAATCTAGTACATTTTTATTATTAGTTACTTTAATTTATGGGTGTCAAAACACCATGAAATAAAGGAATTACCAATTTCTAGCACAAATTACTTGACAAAAGGGACCGCACTAAATGCAGAGTTGTTCAATAAATCAGTAATGCTAGAGTGGTTAATTACAAAGTTACTTAAAGGAAGAAAACCTGCAGTATTTTACACTGTATTAAACTTGCAATTGCTTCCTAAGCGGCTAACAGACAATACCAGTAAACACAATACATTTCATAGCGGACAACCAAAAATGCTTTAATATCTTTAAAAACAATAGTTTAAAGCCAAATCCATATTGCTTAGCAATCAGGCTACAGAATACAGCAAACAACATGTAGCTTTCTCTTAGTATTTTCCATTAATAGATTGCAAGCATAGCATAAAAGTAGACTCTAAAATTATGAATATTTTACTGATGAGGTGAAAGATGCATGGGGAGAAGCAATGTAACCAGTGATATCCGACAGGCTAATTGCAGACTGAGTGGTCTCACTTTGTCCTAGAAGTCTCAGACAACTGTCATGGCCACTGTCATTTTTTTTGAGTATAATCTAAAATCACTGTATTGGACACATTAAGTTTTAATGACAGCCACAGACAGCTGCAATTTCCCACAGTAAAATAAATGATTAATTAGTGAAACACAGTATGCAATAATATGTCCAGAATGACTTATCCCTATTGCTAATTGTAGTAATTAGCTTCAATTTCTAAAGCTCCACAGCCTGCATGGTGTTTTGCAGAGCTGTGAAAGAAGCATGGCCATGCCTTGAATAATTTATGTTCCAAATTACAAAAACATACAGGAAACGTATCTTAATTGTCTGGATTAGCAACCAGTAAGGTCACTTCTAATAGCCTCATAAAAATATCTGAAAGTAGAATTATGTCGCTGATAATCCACAAATTTCATAAAGAATAGAGGGGAAATGTGA
The DNA here is from genome assembly GCA_025447955.1 of Psilopsiagon aurifrons. NCBI lineage: Eukaryota > Metazoa > Chordata > Aves > Psittaciformes > Psittacidae > Psilopsiagon > Psilopsiagon aurifrons. Next base: position 15,965 of record JAOEHY010005148.1, read on the forward strand.
CCTGCAGAAATAAGCCTAAATGTGGATAAGATTTTGTTTTTACTGGGACATTCCTCTCAATATCTAAAGTTTGAACAAAACCCCATTACAACACTGACTAAACAGATGTGTTCCCTATTTTTTTTTTTCCCTACTACATTTATTTCAGCACAGAACCCCCTTTTTTTTTTTTTTTTTTTTTTTTTTTGCCAGGCACAATACCAAAACCATACAAGTTTTCCTCATATGTCTTTGCCTAAAATGTTCAATCAATGATTTCCACAAAGGCAAAGCCGTTAAATGTCCTCTCAATTAGCCAGCCTTCAACATTGCCTCAGCAAGCTATAACTCAAACCATAAAAAAGTTAATGGATGGAAATAATTTCAGTCTCATCTGGAAGAGTACAGGAAAGCCCATATACTTTTTGGGAAAGAGGCATTATATATTCATTACTGTTGATAGCAATAAGTGAGGGAAAAGCTCCAGCCTAAATTTTAGAAGCTCATTGACTATAAGCAATCAATTAGTGGCCACAAATGTAATGAAACATAGAAAGCACAGCTTGGCACATGGGGGAGGAAAGATGACACTGATTCTGAGTTTAAGACTGGCCCAGAGCAGAAAGGCCTGCCTGAAGTCAGAAAGTGAAGAATTCATTTCTTAGAAGACAGCAAACCTGCCCTCAACCAACTCACTCTTGATTTTGTTGTTTGGTTTTGTTTGGTTTGTTTTTTTTATTGTTGTTTTTTTTTTTTTATTTCTTTTGGGGGGGTTTTTTGGTGTTGTTTTTTTTTTTTCTTTTTTGTTTTGGAATGAGAGCAGTTATTACTGAGAAGAAGGTCAAGACCAAGCAGACTTTGAAGAAAAAAAAAATCAAACAGTTCAACAAACATAAGTGAGATGGAGAGAAAAAGGGAGACCAAGAACTACTTGTAAATCACAGACAACACACATGACAACTTGAATTACCTTATATGGTGAAGTGGCTTTCATCAAGCTGGCTGTGCTGCTAATCTCTGGTAAAGCTTTTTCATGAAACTTTGCAACCCCCAAGTCATGATTATTCCATTTATTGCATTTGTCTGTCAAGAATGGAATATCCAATAGAACAAGCTGCCAAATAGAGGGAGACATACTTTTTGGATTAATTTCTAGTGGATCACTGAGTTTGCTCATGTGCCAGGGTCCTCCAGGCTCTCTTCATCTTTGTTCAATGAGATTCTCTGCCTTATAAGACTGGCTTGGCCAAAGCTATAAAGAATTATTAGTAAACATTTCCAAAGCTTTCTCACTAAAAGTGAACTGGTAATTAATTCTCTTAATTGAATGATCATTCATTAGTCTTTTACAAATACATTACCTAATAACATTCTCAATCTTGCAAGTTACTGCCATGTCTTCAATTTCCCTTTTCACGACAAGACTAACAAGCTAAACTCACAGCTATATAACTTTGCAGCACAGTACAGAATATATTGTATGCACTTTTTCCATTTAGATTCTTCTATTACAAGCAAGCACAACAATAAAAAGCAGTATATTTTACTAGCTAGAATTACATTTTGGAAGATCATAATTAAATTATTCCTTAGAAGCAGTGTTCAGTGCTTAAATAGAAGGATTATGTTGAATAACAGGGCCAGTATTTTAACTCAATTAACATGTTATTTTTCAATAAAGAGGTGTAGACTATTGTAATTTCTTCTTCTACGGGTAACATCAGCTATGAAACTGAAATACTGCAGCTTTTTTCATGATAACTCATGTGTAATTTTTCCCCTTGTACACTGTATGCTTTGCATATTTTTAAACCGTGAAAATATGTGACATGTTATTTTAATACATATACATATTTTATGCTGTTATAGCCAAAAAATATTTTACTCCTATCCCATATAAACCTGCCAAAGCCTATGTTCCACTACATCTAAAAATATGTGAACTTCCCATGGTAAGGAAAGTGGGGTTCTTTTATATCTTTTAATTATGTGCTGTTGTGAGTTTGATTTATAATATTGATTTGGGTGAAAGTGATTTTTGGATTAAGAAATTACATCTAGTTACAATGGAAGTAGGGTGCCTTCTCCATGGAAACTGCCTGCCAAATATGCTAAGATGACTTATTTATCACACTCTTCAATACAATATATCAATTTGATAGAATTATATTTTCCTGGAATCTTCGCTAATAATTTAAAAGTGACAAAAACATATAAAAGTCTGGATTTCTAAAGATAATTCAAGTTGTGTTATTCCAATATAAATTTGTAATTTATTTCAAGGTCATCTTCTCTTTGGTTGTTCAAAGTAGATACTTATGGTCTTTTGAATCATATTCTGGATTTGGAAACATTCCTAAAATTTTAACGTGTTTTAAAGAATATATTGTTCGTGAATATTTTGTTGTAAGTGCTCTTTCACTTTCCTGCAATTACACAATGGCTGCTGCCCACTGTACAGTGGATGGGTTTGATAATTTCTTATGGAGATATGAAAAATGTATAGTTTAACATGACCTTGAAAAATAATTTTTTGTTTCAAGAATTAGTACGCACACTTAGATCAGCAGAACTGGAAGACTGGACTACATGGCAGCTGTTTCTCAGATAAGGCTACTAAAAAGTACACTCCTATACTATATAAAGCGTTCTACATATCTTTTCAACTCCTGCTAATATAGAAGTAACTCAAAAGCAAAATACAAATAATTCGAGGTAGCAAAAGTTTTCAATAATCATCAGATTGGTCACTTCATTCTAACTATGTAAGTTTTGTTCAGCTGTATACTAGAACAATGTGCTCTTCTACTAGAATATTCCATCTCAAAAGTGCCAAAAAAAAAAGGAAAGCAAGTAACAGCACATACATATGTGCATCACATGTAACATCTACCTTTAGAATTAAAGAAAGGCCATTTTGATTTCATAAAGGAAGGCAAGAAGAAAAGGAAAGGACAGAATCACACTGTGTTACAGTCAGATGAGAAGATGGAAATTACATGGTACAAAGGAACAAGCAAGTAAAAAACTGAATGATTAAGATAAAAAATAAAATTAGTTACATAAGGATGTATTAGTAACTGGACATGAATTTTTCACGCTAGAAGCAACAGAGCATCCTCTCAGTGTTAAGAGCTCAGTGTTACAAGCTGCTATGTCATATAATATTATAATTCTTATTACTTATTTACATATATAATAAGGTTACAAATCCTTTTCAGTGGAAAAGAAGCTTTAAATGCACTCAATATTCTGACATTGTATAAGCAGGAACTGATGGAGAATTAATGATTTCAATTTCAGTTTCAGCAAAACAGAAGTCCATTAAGAAGCCCAACAGCATACATAGAGCTGCTAGTGAGCTGAAGGAAACTGGAAGGCATGATGCTTGCCATAGAGCAAAAAACATGCTATTTATGAGGAGTAATGGATGACTATTAAGGCCAGAACTCTGACAAACCTTCTCAGACAGGACAATTGGCTGAATTTCTGTACAGATGACTGAAAAAAAAATATATACCTTGTCGGTCTCAAAGACACACACATTGCAGCTCACTAACATGAAACTGAAAGTTTGTAAAAAGGATGTCAAAGCTCCAAAGCTGGAAAGTGTCAAAAAAGAAACCCCAAACAAAAAACAAACCAACCCAATAATAATTTGATTTCTTCTAAAATACTAAAGGGAACTGGTTGTAAACAAAAATTTTCAAAGCAACACCTGTAGGCCATGAGGGAAGCAGGAGAACACAGTAAGATAGGCCAAGTCAGGACTCCCAAAATTGTTAGAATGGCCTAAGAAATCCTATTTCAATGGTCATTTACAAACTCAGGCTACTAATCTTTAAGTTCAGTACTGGAACTAAAAGGAACATTTCTTTTTCTTTCCAGCTCTCCTCTGAACTAATTGCAGACTTTCTACTGATTAACAACTGTAGTGAGAAAACTGGAAAGCTCTAAAATACTAGAGGGAACCAATACAGTTTACTTTGATCTAGTACTTCTCCTCTGCCCCCTCTTTGCTAAAAGACAAAGAGAAGCTTCATACTCAGCACACCAAGAGAGTGGTATCAGTTAAATTCTGGTACAGTATAAGCTTTCTTACCTCTACCATGTTGAAGCACTACTATTTATACTTCTGCTTCAATTAAATATATTCAAGACATATTAAGACATCAAGTCCGTAGGCTTTCCTGACCCTTTTCAGCTGCTTAGCTCATTAATGCTGAAAGCTACTAAATTAACAAATGACTGATTACCTCTTGAAGAACCCTCTTCATTTTCAGAAGCAATGTCTTTACAGCTGTGCAATCTTGCAGCATTAATCTGAAGGGCAAAGATTCAATGCCTCCACCTTCTTCCAGACCAGTAAAAGGCCACTCCACAGATGGGCTGCCAGCCAGCTGGCTAACACGAGGATACCTGGCTTCTCCTTGGTCTACCTCCTTTGACAGCTTCAGAGATAGGTTCCTTATAAGAGAAAACAAAGATCAACACTGAAATATGAAAAATAACTCAATTTTTGGTTTCAGTTTTCCTGAGCTCAAAGACACATTACACTTCACTTTTTGAGCCTGCTGGCATGAATGGCCTTTAAAACATACATGTAGCCATACGGTGTTAGCAATAAAATATGCATTTATAAACGTACCATTTTCTACAGGAATGAAAACCATGCTTTATCTCACATGCTTAAAAAATCCATTTTCTTAAAATAACCTATGGGCAGAACTGCTGTAGGTATATTTTATTTCAGTTCAGTCTTATAAAACAAAAATAAAAACAAAAACTCTCTTGTGTACTTTCTAAAGCTAGATCACGTTCTTCCATATGCTTTGACTTAGAATTCAAAAGGAAAAGAAAACCACCCAAAAAATACTCCCTCTGGGCTGGTCCAGTGACATAAGATGAACCTGCTCTTCTGCATAAAGGAATATGAACTGTAATCAATCTGTACTCACTGAAATTTAGTTACCTTCGAAACTGTTCAAGCAGAACATTGAAACTAAACAACATTAAGTTGTGGTTGAGAATCCTTAAAGAGAACAGAAAGATTCTGAAAAATTTTGATGGACTTTGGAGGTAATGGAATACCATTATTTTAATGCATATATACCATCTTCCTTCAATATCACAGCAAGATATCTATAAAACTTTGCCATACTCAGGCAAGTCCAGTGAAGACCAACAAGAAGCTGGGAGGGCTGGAGTGCATACTAAATGAGGAGAGGCTGAGAGGTGATTTTGCTCAGTCTTCAAAAAAGAAGGCAAAGGGAATCTCACTGCTGACCAGAGTCATGCACCCACTGGGAGGGTGCAGAGATGATGGAGCCAGGTTGTATTTAGAAACACACAGCAATAGAATGAAAGGCAACAGATAGAAGCTGGAATATAGGAAACTGTGAACAGATGTAAGAACATTACTTATTTGTTTATTTATTATTGGTCAAACAAAGGAACAGGGGCTCAGAGATGCTGTGGGACACCCATCCTTGGAGGTATTCACAACATGATGGGGCAAGCTTCTGAGTAACCTGGATCTGACTGGAGCAAGGGCTTCGAACAGAAACCTGCAGAGGTCCCTTACCACCTGTGTGCTTCTCTGTTCTAGAGGCCATAGATTCAATCAGACAAAATCAGCCAAAACTTTAATAGTAGAAAAATAATTTAAATAGAGATCACTTGATATTTTGGTAAAACAGAATGAGACTAAGTGCAGAACAGAGACTTCTGCAGCATTAACACATGCCCAATTTCAATGTTGCACCTATTTTCTCTTTGACTAGCAGGGAAAAAGGACAAATCTGATTGGAAAATAAATCTGACAATGTGATTGCACTGTGCAACAGTAGTATGCTAATTACTGCTAAATTACAAAAGTGTCGTAACAGCAATGCGTGACACCCATACTCATAATAAATTACTTCACTAAAATTAAAGATGTTGGCATAAGTGGTGAAGAAAGTGACAATTATTATTCAATTAATGTATAGTTCCAATTTTCTGTTCCATTTGAATTTTCATGCAACACAAACCACATCCTGAATTTTATGCATGGCTGTATTTTGGCAGGACAAAGAATATTCTTCCACAAGACATTTTCCTTAGTTAACCTTGGTTTCATAGGAACCACACGCGAAAAGGGATTAATGTGACCTCTCAAGACAAGCAATTCCCGATGCATACTAGCAAATTGCAAATGAAGCTACTAGAATTATCTTTCATGGGTTGTTCAATTTTATAACCTGCAAGCTATGTCATGTGCACTAGGTACAACATGTTAGATCAAGGAAAGCACCACAAAGATAAGGGCTATGGGTAGATAGCTCATGACTGCCAAAGGAACTAAAACTTTCTAATCCAGACTTCTTAAGACTCTCATAAAACAGTGAAATTAGTAATTTTATTTAAATAATTTAACTGTTTAAATATATGGAAACAACTTTCAATATATTTAATTTATCGAGTAGAATATTTTGCATCCTTTAAAATAATAATGTGAGGTGGATGATAAAGACGCATTAGACTGAAGGATATGAAGCCACTGCTGATTAATAGCTTTTATTAAAGTCACCTCAGGTATGTATCATGCAAAAAAGGAAACAACTTTTAACTGAAATTTCATAACAGAGGCCACTTTTACAGATTTATAGAAGGTATATTCAAACCATTGGAATCTACACTTCAGTAAAATTTATGCAACCTGAAAGGCACTTTGTTTAAATTAGGATGGAACAACATGCTCCTCTTTATTCCTGCCCAGTGCCTGCAAGCTGGGAGACAAATTACTCTTTAGAATATATCGCATGTTCACTTTGCAAGCCCCTGCAAAGTTTTGTTTTCCTCATTCTCCTCAACAGGCATCCTGGCACTGAGAAAGTACCAACTTAAGATTTAATGCTTCCCAGAAGTCTTATACAGTACAGTATCAGAGAGAAGAACCCAGTATCAACAGCAATACCCTGTTGCCTCAGTGACGAGGAAACAGTACTCTTGGAAAACTCTCATCCTCTCCTACATGAAAGAGGTACAGTGTTCACATGTAAGCTATACATTCACTGGAAACACAGCAAAACTTAATTTCAACTCAAGATGATATTTTCAATTACTTCAGTGGGCTTTATGTTAACATCACACTGGTCAGTACACAAAATTACCATCTTTTCAAACACAGAACCTTGTCCTAAGGTACGAAAAGACCCATAATAACATATCGCCACTATAGGTCATAAGAGTTTAAAATCTAACTTAATTGCTCCTAAAAAATGGTGACACAGAGTTGGTATATAATGAGCATTCAGACCATATAGTACCTCTGAACTAGCTGAATAGAATTTAACTAATCTGTGACAGAAAATCTCTTCATTGTCTGATACAAATCCTTCTACTCACTGAAGAAAAAAGCTCATTTTAAATTCATTCCAGCACTGATATTTCATCAAGTTCATTATTAAAAATGTCCAGGTGGTCTATTACAGCATTATGATGGTAATCCACTGTATTTCATCTCAAAGCAGCACTAGAGATTTAGCAAGGGGGAAAAAAGAATTTGTGCTAAAATTAGACTTCTCTCCTTAGTAGTAAAACGACTCTACCTCTGAAGTTAGAGAAGGGGCTGGTTCATCAACTGGTAGTGCAGGAGCTCCTCACAGATAACCAGCCCCCTCTACCTTCCAAAGATGTGTTTACTGTAATAAAAACATTTCAGAAGCAAATGTTATCTGCAACAAACTTCTGAAACTGTAGGTAAAAAGCCTCAAAAGAGCTACATTAATTCTATAATATTATCAACATAAAATATTTCAGAAAAGTAATTTGATCACTTTTAAATATATGGCTCCTGTTTGAGCTCTAAATTTGCCTGACATACACACATGCTTAGACTATGTCCCTATAACTAATAAAATTGTACCTGAAAATGTCCCTGAGCACTGGAATTCAGTCAGCGGTAAAGCACTTTTGAAATGTTGTGGGGCAATCCAGCTATCACTCTTCCAGATGATTCCTTGGCATGGTTTGGTTGTCAGCACAGGCAGATTGGATGGGACTGCTCCATTCTGGAAGATGTCAGTGGTGTATATGTGCACTACGGAACCATCTCATGTAGATGTCACCTCAAATGCCTGAGCATGGCTATAGAGCCACAAAGCTCTAAGCTTGAGATGTGAAACCCATCTAGACACCTAGGCAAGAGAAGCGCCAGCCTGTTTCTAAGAAAGGTCTAAGATGAACTGTGGAAGCTGTGGCAAATCACAGCTGAGAAAAAGCTGATCTTAATTTTCTCACAGGTATTATAGACTTCACATCCCAGATAATAAGTGGTTCTCATATTCTGTTTGATGAAGATCAGACAAAGCCTGACAGCACACTTAAAACTCTGCCCTCCAGACCAATGTCATAAGGAAAGAGTAATTCAAGTTGCTCATGCAGAATCAACGTAAAGCCTTTTGAATATTTACCAATCACCTGCATGTTACATCTAATGTGACCACAAATGACAAAAGAGAAAAGCAATCTTAGTGTCAGGAAAGATTATTGCCCGCTAAGGTCTGAAAATCACAGAAAATTTGTTACAAATTTGTAAACGCAAAATAGGGTGAAAAGCTGTGCAATTTGAGATGGTACTTTTAGACTGCTGGCTTGTTTCCTTTGTATCTGGACATACTCGGTGAACACCATGAATGTGTTACCTCATTTCTAAAAAAGACAAATCAGAAGCTACAATACCCACATTTAGCAAAATAGTAGTGCCATTAAGAGCTCTATTTCAAAAGCAGTCTTTGTTGAAACGGAGGTGTAGCATTAAAATAATCAATCATTGACCTTTAGCATTTTAATAGCCTCCATAAATCCAACACAATTGCATGTTAACTAACTGAGGAAGATACACCATTATGCAGCTCCTTTCAAAGCTTCTTTCCCTTAAGAGGGTAGAACAAAACCAACTTTATTATTCAAAGCATCTTTAAGGTTTTTTTACTGGGGAAAAAATATATATTAAAAACAAACAAACAAACAAAAAGAAAAAAGACACAAAGATTTGCAACTTGAGCTAGTTTGAGTTATTCATCCCTTCTTACTGATCCTCACATCAATGATTTGAAGAGCTCATGATAATTTGAACTTACTTACAAAAGGATCACCAGATTATGTGGAATTTAATCTTCTTAGTTTTCATCAGCAGTACTCAAGACATTGCTATAGCAGAATTAGCCTAACCTAAGACAATTGGACCCACAGAGTCTGTGCTTCTTGACACCAGGTTAACCAAAAAGAACCCACATTACACTGTGGGCATCAGGAAGGCTCTACAAGCAGAGCAAAAGACCCCAGCCTCTATGGGAAGAGATGAACATAACTGCTTTCTTCTAAAGCATAGTTTTAGAAAAAGCCTTAAATTACTTATTTTCAGTGTTTGAGTGTGCAACTGTATGTGTACATATTCATATACAAGTACACCACGTGCATACACAGAAATGTACTTTTACATATGTGTAGTTACAAAATTCATACACGCACTCCTATATAAGCATATATACACTTGAACTTCATATTTCAGAAAAAAAATCCTTCTTATTTGTTCATAACTTGGCCCACCAGGAAACACATGTCCCTCTGCACTAGAAGGTTATTTCCTGAAATCTTTTTTCATACAAATCTAGACATCCTTCAACCCACACTTTTCCCATCCAGAATTTTCTTCTTTCTTACCAACAGCATATAGCTGAAAGGGATCCTGTTTTAGAAAAATCACTAACTACTGTTTTGAGAAAGGTCCCTCAGTGGGACCATGTAAGACACATATGAGCAATTACTTCTGATTGCTAAAGAAAAATCTGCCTACCTCAAACACTTCCAGAATACAGTTCAAAGCACTCTGTAGCTCTCTTACAATGATGTATGTTACAGTCAAGCCCTACAGCCATCCCAGACTGAGTCTTAATCTCCAAGTAATCTCTTACTAATCCCACTTAATAAGAGACATGGTCTATCCCAAACAGCTTACAACTGAAAAATATGGACACATTTTGGAAAAATGAAAAAAACCTTTCCCCATATTGAGCAGGACTGAGACACTGACTTTCAAAAGTCTGTTCCTAAATATTCCAGTGGGTATATCAAATAACGTACTGCTAGGTGCCTAAATAGTCTCAAGATCTGTTCAATGAGGATAAAAGTTGCCAAACGTCTCAGTTCTAAAAATGCAGCCTTTGCAATACTGAGAAGTTAAAAAGGTAACCAGAACAGAAGCAGTTGGCTAATTACCCATATTAGCATTCTTTGGCATCAAAACATGTATCTCTCTCTGTCTTACATGATTTTTCAATGGTACTTCTGTTCTAACAGAGAATGATTCAGAAGTTCTAAGGGTGACATCTCAGAATACTAAATTGCATCATGTCATAAGGTACATATTGCTTGACATTTTACAGCCTTTAGAACTATGTATCATTTATTGGTACTCTGATGCTATGATTTTTCAAGGTCAGCCTTTAGAAAAACAATGTTCAGTATCTGTCACTACCAAACTATGCACCCAAACACAAATGCGCACACAAACTCTTAATGGCTAGCACTGCTGTAAGCTGAGAAACTGTCAGCCTTTTCAGTTATAGCCGTTTTTCTTCCAAAGGTTTCTATCAAAGCCATAAAGATTTCCTTTGGGCTAGAACCCGGTGATCTTGAAATATGGAATCAAATTTAAAAAAAAAAAAAAGTACTTCTCAGCTGCTGGAAAAGTACAGCTGAAGGCACAGAAAACCTTTATTTCCTTTCTCTAAATTCTACATGAGTCGAGAGCTCAGGCACACAAAAACACAACACTTGAGATTTCAGTCCTTTTCTTCCTCCTGGAATCTATCAGGGAAACTTAAATGTGATGCAAACAAGGTAATGTAACACCATACAGGAATCAGACAACGTCCAAAAAAGTAGCTACTTGAATAAGCCCCCCCCAGTCTTCTAATTTCAAGTACTCTTAGTACAGTAGGAAATAAAGCATTACAGACAAAGTAAGAAAAGTAAATGAGGCTGTCTGGGCACTGAGAGTTTGGTAGACAATTTGAGTCTTTTTAACTGTTTTCAGAAAAAAAATATCAGCAGGGGATCATTCTTGAAACTATTTTATGACTGGTGCACAAAATATAAATTGCAGCTTAATTATGCACAAAAGCAAGCAGTAACTCACCTTACGTCTCTGGATCAGAAATAAACAAAAGGTGGCTTAGCTTTTCTTTGGACAAAGAATGAAACTACCATTTATGACCAAAGTCACTGCAACCTTTGTAAACACGGTGCACTTTGGACTGGACGCTGCCTGAGCACAGATAAAAGCTAAAAGTATTTAGTCTCCTCTCCAAATCTCACTCCATGAAGATTACCAACTCATATGAAAGGACCAGAACAACAAAATTTTGGTCTAATCTATAAAGAAGACAGGCATTCAAGCGTGCCCAGCAAATTTTATAGTTCTGAAGGAAAGGAGAAATATGAATTTGGTTTGCCACTGTCACCTTCTAGATCAAAACATTTCTTCTTCACCTTTGATCTCCGCTCTCAATGCTCATGTCTTGCTTTTAGAAACTGTGCAAACAGAACATAAAACTTTCAGGTTTTTAGGAGGTTAAAAGCATGTATAAAAGAAAAAAAAAAAAAAGAAAAAGAAAATCATGATGGAGATTTGATATAACGATTGCGTTCCAAGAAGTGCTTCTCTTTCATTCAGCTACCAAACTAGTTTCCCTTGCTTGAATTGTCAAATACATTCTACTACAGGTCAGCGGTTTTTTGTAAATTCAGAGTCATGAATTAGGTAAGAGAGATTTCCAAGATCAAACAATTAAGTGGAAAAACTCATATTCTTTACAAAGGAGACAAAACACTCTGAGTCCTGCCTAACCTATTTTTTAAATATTTGGGAATCATCTAACTACATTACTACTGCATAAACCAAAATTTTACCTTTTGATGAAGCTTTTAAGTGTTAAAAATACTTTTGTGAAGCAAGCAGGCAATTCATTACACTTTATGTTGGCTGAAGGGTTCATTGGAGATACATAACAGTCAGTTTAAAGGCCTACTTAATATTTACAAAATACACAAAGTAGAATACCTTTAGCAGTCTGCTTGCTTTCCTTACATCCCAAGCCCTACACCCTGCCTTTATCCATGGCCAAGTGATTCAGGGAAATCTTCTGGGTCTGGGTCCAATTACAGAAATGTCTTGGCTTCTGACCATTGCAGGGCTTGAGAACAGACACAAACACCTCCAGTGTCATCCTGTCAATTATAATACTATAGTCACACATATTCCTCCACTTGCAAAAAATGCACATGCTTACAGGATTAGATGGCAGCTGAATGCCAGGGATTAGAAGAAAGAGGACTAAAATACCAGCAAAGCCAAGCAGTTAAGAGTTAATGGACGTCTGTACAATAATTACGCAGTTAAAACTCTGTGGCATTCAGAAAATTCCAACTAGTAATCCTAAAATTTATTATTAATTCTGTACATTTTCACACAATGAAATACGCAGCAGTAACATAATATAATCACTGAATAAATCAGTAATTACAAACACAGCTTTCTGAATGAAGATAACATTCAATACTCTATAATGGAATCTACATAATGGACCTTCATTCTGGTGAAAGTGTATGATTAAACAAATGTATCCCTTCTCATTGCCCTCTAACAGTTTAAGAATATTGAACAGGAAAGACCTGTGTTTAAATTCAGAGGATACCTTCCATCTACTTTATGCAGGGAATTTGATTAATATCTCAGGAAGAAAGTGCAACTTTAAAACCCATCCTATTTCATTATCACGTAAAATAGTTGGAACCTAATGTTATTGTTAAAAGAGCTTTTATGTTAAATTCTCTTTTATGACCAAAAAATGAAAGCATGTAATGGATTCAGGGACATAATTTATAAAGACATCCAGAATGTGCATGCTACGATATGTCCATTCCTAAAAGACAGCAATACACTAGAGTTATTTTAATTCTTAACTTTGATTCTTCTCAAGGTTTTTAAAAAACATTGTGGAATTAATCTTCTGCAAAAATTTCCAACTCCACTTACAAACATGAACAGCCACAGTGACTTCAAAAGCCTGCTTTAAAGAAAAGTAACAAAACAACATAAGAAATTTAGCATCGATGCTAATTAAATACACTAGTTATCTAATGAAGTTTGCTGACAAACAGCTTCATGCTGTTCCTGGCACAGCAGCTGCAAATAGTATGTGTTCCTGCTAGCTGAGTAGTGGATGTGCATACATGTATTTGTTTCGTATTATCACGGAAACTCATAGTATATCTTGTGTTGGAAGGGACCCATGAGCATCACTGAGTCCAACTCCTGACTCCACAAAAGGCAACCTAAGAGTTAAACCATACATCTAGAGGAGCTTTTGAACTTATAAAAAAAGAACAGTGTTTTCAAGCAAGAAGTGAAAAAGAAATCTAAATCTTGCTCAGTCCATTCACTGATGTGAAATCTGTTGTTTCATGATTAACAGTTCTGGGCAGACTTAGACATGCTATAATATGCACTTTTTCCCACAGTTACATGATATACGCTTGCTGGGCTCCAACCAAAAGTGATCGTAAATGAAGTGTGTAGAACAGAAAAAATAAACTTCCTTTCAGAGTAACTTCATAAAAGCTGCTGTACCAGTTTGCTTCTTCCCCATCCCTTTTCTGCTTAAGCAATAGCCAGTGGTGGTCCTGATAGCTGCATTTGGCCATGCTGGACTCTGGGAAGACAGCTAACAACACAGTAGTTAAGGGCCACAAATCATACCCAAGAACTAAGGGACATAAGTCATGCTCAACAGCTGAAGGCTAGTTGAGCATACATCAACCCAAAATATAGCTGATATGAAAATGTGACTATGAGTCAATAATCTTACTCCATAAAATAGTGGCCAGCCCAGGGACGGTTAAGCTCTCCTGCATGGATGTGGCTGAACACCAGGATCTCCCCATGAATAGGGACACCTCTCAAGGTTAACTCCCCAAGGTTAGGAAAATCCTTACTGCATTAGGTACTATGCAAATGATTAATATCATGCTAAACTTTGAAATTTATCTAAGTGATTAGCTTAATGATGTGATAAGCACAATGAAAGGATTCATTGCGCATATATAATCCTTAAAACATAAACCATGGACTAAGTCTGGATCCAGCCACACCCAGACGCCTCTCTGAGGAGGAGTTTAGAAAGCAAGGGGGTCCTTTCCAAAACCCACAACTCAGTGGGAGCGGCTCCCTGTCAGTTTTCTCTATGCAGTAAACACTCATGTATACCTTGCCGCTGAATCTTGTTAAACCACTATCACACTTACCATTAAACTTTTTTAAATCGCTGGCTTATGTCAATAAACATATTGCTACTTCTCTCTTACAAATGAAGTGTATCACCTCATCCGCAACAACTGCCCAAGAACTGTAGCTTTAACACTTTAAGCTAAACAGTTAGCTGGATCTTGTCTACGAAGAGTACCAGGTACCAGTGTGAAATAAATAGATCATATCCAGATGTATGTTGCCTTGAAACAAATGTAAGAGACTGAAAGCTTCCAAGCATAAAAAAGTCTCAGGAACAGCTCGCATTGCTTCCAGAAGCTCAAAGTCTCCACTTCTCCCCTGAACACTGCACAAGTCAATGCATCAACTTACAAAAACTGCCACTAGCATAAATAGAGGCCAATAACTTACTAAGAACAAATTCCCAAGTACACGTGGAGATTAAAAGGTCATGGAACCCTTCAGGTGTTATTTCCTTGCAAGTGTCCTCTCAAACTACCAGAAGACTTGTATTCATTCAGATGGCTTCAATTACACGGCAGGTGTTGAAATGTATGCACTCAATTTAACCAGTGAAATTAAACCCCTCCAGAAGAACATGGTTGATTTTTTAAGCAAAGGCACTAGAGACCAAACAAAAAGAAAGCAATAAACTAATTAATGTATAAATTAACCTAATTGCTTTGTTCTTACATGTCATAATCACTGACACCACAGAAACATATTATTGTATCAGATGGTGGAATTAGCCTACCTACATGGAATTTCTCTGCATTCGCTCTTCAATGTCCTTCAAAATCTTCCTTTTGGTTGTAAGCAACTGATTAAAAAATAATCGGAATATTTAGTTAGACTAAAGCACTTCAGCAGTGCTTCTTTACTGCCCTCTTATATAGAATAAAACATTCCTCCTCTCTCTTCTCCCCTATAATGTTACCTGCTATGAAAAAGTCAATCTAAAATATAGCAAACTGCAGCCAGAGGCAGAAGAAAAAGAGATGTTTGGTTTGGTTGACTACAACATACCAAAGCTCAGGTCTCTGAATCATAATTAAATATCTCTAAATCTATTTGTACACTAGCACACAGAAGGAAGTAGCATGCTAGAACTTCAATACTAGCAATGAACTGCTTGTTGCTTAAAATATTTCTGTGTTGATGCAGTGTTACTTGATAAGTGCTCATGAGCCGTGTCCCATGACAAGCTTTATTCGTTCGCCTGTGCTCCATCTCTCTCTCTTTACTTCCAGGACATTAGGTCACCTACCTTTTAGCTATGTGAGTTCATCACATCAAAATTAAATGTTTATTTCAGTTGCTTACTCTCTGGTTGTTAATTTTCTTCATTTGGGACTCTGCCTGAATATTTAGAGTTACTGTAATTGCTTCTAGTTCGTGATACAAGCCTTATTTAAGGTTAAGAACAACATGCAGAGCAATATTGTGCAAAACCATGCAAGTTTAGAAAAGGATCATCTCACTGAAAATATTTGACCCAGGATTTGAATTTAACATCTGATGTCTGAATTCTTTTGCAGTGCACATATTCAAAGTTTAAGCAGTAAATAACAGCAACTTTCAGAACATAATTTATTTTAACTTAACGGTACCGTTATAACCTTTACCATTAATTCATTCAAGATTGCAATAAAAAATGACAATGAAAAAACACTTCCAAATGTTGCTTTAAGGAAATTATTAATAATTTAGTACGATTATTACTTTGTAATAAATTTCATAGCATTTCTTCTGTGAAACATTATAGATACATCATATAAAAGAACAATTAATATTTTTAGTTACTAATTTTGGAAACTCTTTGCCAGGAGACCATTAATAACATGCACCCCTAGTAACAGTTGGAGTGTGTCAAAACTTGCTATCCAAAGCTCCAACTAGACTGAGATTAAAACTAGACATGCCAACTCATTTATTTTCAAGCCACTTGGCAATACCACTCCAGATTTTAGGATAAGTTGAATATTTTTAATTAAAGAACCACAAAGTATCAATTTCTGGCCCTTACTTTTGCCAGATACAGCTTGAAAGTTCGATCTAAGCACACCCTATTGATTTTGAAAGCAGAAGACAGTTCAAAAGATATGCCTGTGCACATATAGACATTGCACACTCTTGGAACTTAAGTATTTCTTGACTTACGACTGAATCTTCTGTGTTGCTAATGCAAGGCCATCCTCCTGCCTTTGCTTTCAGGGACCAGAAATCCATCAGACACTTACATTAGCATACATATTACTGGCCAGGCTGTTGTTCTCTAAATCTGACACAAAAAAATTTAGGGACACTTTAGGTTGTGCATGCATCAACAGGGAAGATGTGACGCATCTACACACTGGACACTTGCAGAAGAGAAAGAAGCACAATTAATTAGCAGGGGGTAACAGAAGGATGAACAAGAAATTCACTTGCGATTACCAGAACATTTTTCTTTTGTTTTTCTTTTTGTTACTTGAATATAAAAATTTTAATTGTTGTGATAATGTGAGGGGTTTGGGGGGG